>ML311403.1:0-49675 GCA_005239505.1 Nicotiana paniculata
ATTGGTTTGTCGTTGTTTGGATAGTTTCGGAGCATTGTGCAATGATTTGAGTCATCGGAAGGGATTGGAAGTCGTTTATGGAATTTCGAAGCGAGGTAAGTCTCCTTTCTAACTTTGTGAGGGGGAATTGTCCCCTAGGTGAACTAATTAAATATGTGCTATTATCTTCGGGGGATACGTACGCATGAAGTGACGGGAGTCCGTGCGTAGCTACTATTATGCTTATGTCCGGGTAGTTTAGGACCCACTAGCATGCCTTACTTGGGTACTTGTGATCTTGCCAGTAATATTAGGCCGCTAATATGATCAAAACAGTAATTGAATATCTAACAAAAACTAGAGTTCATCTTCTTAATCGTCTAGAAAGAGAATTGATTTCCTCCGTGGATAATTGTATACCTGATGAGGTTATATTATGAAATACTATTAAACTTGGCAAAAAAATGAGTTTCAAAAAACATAGATTTAAATGCTATTTTTTTCATGTTCCTTTAAGAGAATTTTACCATTTCATGAGAAGTTGTTTTCTTGATAAAAATTCGGATTTATTATGTACATACGTGTACATATGAGCACCTGAGTCGCAGGTATGATTCGCGAGCAGGTTAGCCTTATTATTATTATGTTGACCGCATCGCATGATTGATTCGCGAGCGGGGAAAATAGATGCATCTATGGTTCGGGCCGTTCGATCCTCGGCAGTGCATAATTTATGTTTATGTTGGTTCGGGCCGTCGACCCTCGGCATTGCTTGCGCATGATATTTACTGTGTATTTGCTGTGATTTATACATGTTTATCGGCCTAAGGAAGTTTTAATGGCCAGTTATGAGGAAGGAGAATTGATGTGTAAAATGTGAAATAAGTCTGATGTTTCTTATCCCGGATTATGATTTAAATTGTCAACTGAAACGACGAAGAGTAAAAATGTTAAATGTGGAAGGAGTTGATATTATTTATTCCTGATTTTAATAGATTGTCTATGACATTCATGCTTAGTGTCTCACTTGAATATACTAAATGGACCTCTAGCAAGTGTCTAGTTCGACCTCTCGTCACTACCTCTCTGAGGTTAGGCGGGCGACTTACTGAGTACACGTTGTTTTCGTACTCATGCTATACTTGATGTGCATTTTTATTGCACAGGTACTTTCATAGCGACGTGGCTAATTTGGAGACTTAGGAAAACTGCATCATCCGGAGGCGATCCGCAGCTGACAGAGTCTCCCTCATATTGTATCTATTTCCATTTTAAATTCCTTGTCCAATTTGTATTTCGGACAAGCTTTGTAATATTTGTGAAATTCTTAGAATTTTCTCATGCACTTGTGACACTGGGTTCTGGGATGTGTATGGGATGTATTTTATAAAAATGGAATATTAATCTGTTGTATTTACTTAACGAATTTTGTTTAGTTATTTTGTTTAGTTATTTCGGAATATTAAGCTGTTGTATTCAGGTGTATTCGAATACACATTCTATTTATCTGTATTCAACATATTGCATTCCATAGGTTGTATTCAGATGTATTTTACAGGTTGTCTTCATATTTTTATATTTATTTACATATATTAGGACTCTATAAGACCTTTATACAATACACTCATATCGTATGTATATAACAGATTGTATTAATAGGCATTCATTGTTATTTAAATACATGTATTTTAATATGCAGAAATCATATACAATCCCTGATCCAAAGCGTCGTTTTGTTTTTAGTTATATTTATATGTAATAAAAAAAAAAGAATCAGTGGATGGTGAATAAAATATGACATCATTTTATAATACACTCATATCGAATGTATCTAACAAATTGTATTCATGTGTATTCAACGGGTTATATTCAGATGTATCCAAATACAGATATTTAATATTCATAGATCATATACCAACTATGTATTCTATTTATATTCATCTGTATTCAGATCGCATGAATTAATATAAATAGTCGTATTTAAATTATGTATTTACATTTAATACACCACTTAATTATATCCAGAATATATTCGCAAAAAAATCATAATGTATCATTTCAAAATGCCACCGGAAGCTATGGCAAATAGTTATATCGCTAATACAAGTCAGAATGTGAACTAATTCCTACGTGGAGCATTTCTACAAATAAGCTTATTATGTCCTTCCTGCCCACATATGCTACACGGATGTTGATTTTTCTTCTGTAGCAATTCACTGAACGGCTTGTCGCGCTTTTTCTTTGGTCTTCCAGGAGGTCTTTTCCATTTGGGTGGTAAGACAACTTCATCTGATATATGTGCTAGTATATTCCATTCATTTCGGTCCGGCAACGGATACACGGGCCCCTCATATGTCATTACAACATACTTTGGTTTGTAATAGTCAGAGCAATAATCTTCCGACATTAGAAACTTTCTCTTCAAGACAGCCCAAGCGTGTGGGCATGGTAATTCGTCAACTTGGAACCGCCCACAACTGTATTTTCTCTCCAAGAGGCACATGGTGTACTTCCTTCCTACATCATTCACTGTATGCAAGTATTCGGTCGAAGACACCACCTACATTTAAATATAAACCTATTAGTTTAAAGTATTTAAAAAATATCATTTATATATCAAAGAATAGACGTATTAATTACAATATATATATATATAGCAAATTTATACATGTATACACAAGGAACTCAAACAAATTTATATTGAATACTAACCTATTTGTATATATAAAATACAAAGACATGCAATTATATACAATTAAATACATCGAATACATTGAAATACATTGTATATGCAGATTGGCAGAGTATTAAAGATGAGGGCATCTTTGACTGATGAATAGTATTATATACAGTAACTATCTGCTTATGACATACATATGGTTAGAAACAAAACCATTATATACAACTAACGATACAATGACCATAAGTTATGTATTTCCAATAGTAAAAATTGTATCAGAAATAAATAAACCTTGTACCAGGGATGAATATAGGATAAAAAATGACTTAAAAAAAAGAATGCAACTTACAGTCATTCGTGTAGACATTACCTCATTCATGGTAAGCATCTCCTAGTATTTTTTCCCAAGTGTTGTGTATGTCTGCGAAGCTTCTTTCTGATTGCTACAATTCCAACGTCCAAACATTTTCCTGACTTCTTCGAGGAAGTCGTATATTGGCAATTCCCTTGCTGACACAAGTGCGCCATTGATTGACTCAGCAATATTTGACGTCATTGTTTATCCCCTGTTAACAGATGCATACAACCTAGCCCATTCGTATCCAGCTAACTCCAATTATTCTTTTACCCTAATATCTACCTTCTCCACCTTCTCCATTAGACTGTCAAACTCATCCTGTGTGTATGCTTTTTCATCGAAAAGTATATCTCGTTCAACTTTTAATGACTCTTTTTGAATTTCTTATATACTTTGTCCCATAGATGCCATATACAAGCAAAATGTGGTACCATTGGATACACTCTTGATATAGACTTGATGATACTCTCGTTCCTATCTGAAACGATGCACATGTTTTCCCTCTCACCATATGCCCCCTTGAATTGCTCAAAGAACCACGTCCAAGCAACATCATTCTCTGAATCAATAACACCATACGCTAGTGGTAGTATATGACCTGTAAAGACAATTATAAATATGTATTTCAATCTTTAATATGCAGTAATATTATCAAATTTAATTACAATCCCCATACTCACCTGCACCATCCAACGTACTGGCCGAGACGAAAGCCCCAGTGTAATACGATTTTAGGTGGCTTCCATCCACAACCACAATGGGTCTACACTGATCGAACCCCTTTATAAAGGCATACAATGATATATACACATACATGAATTCATTTTGTGGAGATTTTACCATTCTAATGTGTGAACCAGGATATGCATATCCATTATATACAAGTATCCTGGTAACTTATTGTATGAATCAGCCGGTTCACCCCTCAAGAAATTCATTGCCTTTTCTTTAGCCCGCCACGCCAACATGTAACTAATATCTACACCAAAATCTGATTTCACATCATCAATTATATCCTTTGGGGTGTATTTTCTCTTATGATTAGTAAGCTTGGACCTAATCATACCACCGATAAGACTGCTACTTGCTTGACGTTGCTCATAGTCCTAATCCTTCAACGGACATATATGCTTATCATTGAACTCTCTCACTTTGAACATTTGTGATTTGTTAATGCTAGATGCCTTAAACCTCCATTCACAATCCTCGGACATACATAATAATGTATAGCTGCAAATAATATTTTCGCAATATATATGATGAGTATAAATGATTAACAATTAACTAATATAATGCGAATACATTGTCACAGATATATACATTATTATAAAACACACACATATACATGTGAATAAGGTTGTGTATATATATATATATATATATATATATATATATATACACACACACACATTTAAATACGTATAATACATCTAAAAATAAATAGCGAGAGCCAGTGTAACATATAAATAAGAATTCATACCGTATGTATCTAACAGATTGTATTCATGTTTATTCAACATGTAGTATTCAGGTGTATTCAAATACACATTCTATTTATCTATATTCAACATATTGCATTCCACAGGTTGTATTCATATGTATTTTACAGGTTGTTTACATGTATTTTTATATTTTATTTATATATATTAGGAGTCTATAAGACCTTTATACAATACACTCATATCATATGTGTATAACAAATGTATTAATATGTATTCAGTGGTATTTGAATACATGTATTTAATATGCAGAAATCATATACAATCCCTGATCCAAAGCGTCTTTTTGTTTTTATTTATATTTATATGTAATAAAAAAAAAAAAGAAATATTGGATGGTGAATGAAATATGACATCTTTTTACAATACACTCATATCGTATGTATCTAACAGATTGTATTCATATGTATTCAAAAGGTTGTATTCAGATGTATTCGAATACACATTCTATTTATCTGTATTACACATATTGCATTCCACAGGTTGTATTCAGATGTATCTTACAGGTTGTCTTCATATTTTTTTTATATTTATTTACATGTAAATATACCCAGGCAAACCTAAGTACAGCTTAAACATGTTGTCATGGAAACAAATATGTATTCACACTCACCTTACATAATGATACATTTGAATATAACTTGACGTTTAACAAGTTGTAGTTAATAACAATCAAACATGACAGCATTAGACCTATCAACCCGGAATTGAAATCTTTCAGATATTGCGTAATGCTCCATCACCTGTTTCAATGTAGCCTTATCCTCATATACTTGTCCAGCCATAACCTCTCTTTGATTAGTTTTTGAAATAATCAAATTCGTGTCCAATTCGAACACCTCAATTGGTTCTCCTGAGTTGAAAGACTCGATAGCAAGTGTATAATCTGTATCAAAATTACACCTTTGATTTGCTTCGTCAATTTGCACAATGTCCCCTAGAACTAAACTACCTCCAGCTATAACTTCTTTGTCAATTGTAGTTATGCACAAAGGATACATACCGAATTCTATGTTCACTTTTTTCAACTCTACATACACCCTGTAACCCATGTCGTTATGTATTTTCATCTACTTTGTATTCGATTTTGAATGACTTAGAGCGCAAATCTATGGCGAGTTGTTTAGAAATACAAGAAACCAAATTATTGTACAACGCATACTCCTTTATTAGTATCCCCTCAATCGAATAATCGACATAGTTCTTCTCACTGTCCCACTTGCCAGAATAACGCAGCAGAACTGTTAAACTTGTCATATGTAATTGGTTGATCGATTTCTGTATATGAATGTATCAATTCTCTATTTTATTTGTTGAACACAGAAGCACACACGAAAAAAAACAGAGAAGGGAAGAAACAATTTATCTTCTAATGCTCTGTTGTGCTGTATATAACGTTTTAGGGGGGGAGGAATCTGATTATTCCCTATAAAAAACGATTATGGTTGATGTAATGAGTTAGTTGAGTTATATTAGGAGTCTATTATGTAAATTGATACACTTTCCTTTATAAAAAAAATCTGAATAGACCTGGAATTTTGTTGTTTCTGTTACAACATACAGGTGAATACAGTCAAATACATCCAAATACATTCGACTATCCAGTTGTATCCCCATGTTTAGCGCTGAGTATTGCTACTGTATTCATGAATACAGTAGCTTAAATACATCGAATACACATTAAAAAAATTGAAAACATAGCTATAGGAAGTAATATATTAAATGGTAGCTACAAATAACTAATAACCACTAAACAATAGTGGTTTGTGAAAAATTTCAGCGGGTGGCTATATATGATTTTCTCTCTAACTAATTCGTGAAAATAGCACGGGTTTTCGGACTGGTAATTGAAAAACAGCTTGCGTTTGCAAAGTCATAGAAAAATAGCCATTATTTTACTGCAACACGGAAAGTTCCAGCATAATATACTGGAGATTGGTACACATGTGTATGAACTCCTAGCATATTATGCTGGACCAGTATATTATGCTGGATCTCCAGCATATGATGGAGTTCCAGTATATATAATATGTTGGATTTTCACATGTAAAAAATTCGGAGTCCAGTATATTATGCTGGAATATTTTCCGGATTTTGAACAGTATTTCATTAAAATTTATCTTTACACGAAAAGTGGCTAAATTTCGGTTACTTTTGAAACTGTGGCTATATTTCAATTACTACTCGTAAATCTGGCTATTTTTGAATTTCACCCAACTAATTCGTAGTTGCGGAAGGCCCATTAAAGGGCAAGTGCTCCTACCGAAACCAAGAAAGAACTAGACATATGCAGCGCTAAGAGTACAAGGCCATCTTGATAGTGGTCCTTAAACAGAAATAGTCGAGAAGATTAAAAGTAAGAGACACAGAAGTAAGTGAACAAATCACGCATCTGTCCATTTCTTGCAATTAATCTTAATAAGATCTTTTGTTCAAACAACTACTAGAAGCAATAGTAATAGGGATTAACTAAGACCTGTTTTGGTATATAACAACCAGCTAATCCCATTGCTAGAAGATTGAAGTCATTGTTCCTTTCAGTCTAACCAGCAGCATTCTGCAGTAGCACAATAATACCAACAAGTATAAACTCTATAGAATCCTACAAATGTTGGAATTAAAATTTATTTATAATCATTATCTTGGTAAGTGTTTGTTCATTGTTTATACAACATACTAGATATTTCAACTAACTTCGCCTATCTAAGAAATTTCATGCTCTAGAATCTACATCCATCTGATACAAGATAATACACATGCACCAAGTGTCATGCTTTTACGGAAGCTGTTATCTCCAGTTCTCAGCTTGCTCATGAAAATTGGTCGTAATTATTCCTGCTTCTCAGCATCACCATCATCAAACTTGTCCACAGTTTCAGCAGGAATACTATCTGATGAAGCGTCATTACGAAGCTTGACACTCTCTGATGCACCATCTTCTGCTTGTTTAGCATTGTGATTATTTGCTTCAACAGATCCACTATTAGGTGCCCCGTCGCTTACTACCACTGTCTGCTTGACAGTCCCAACCTTAACATATTTGCTCATGAACTTGTACTCCCAATCCTGTAAAGCGTCAAGCTCAAATGCACCAAGACCAGATATATCACCCGTGAGATCTTTTTCGTCAAAGGACATCTTGGCAAGAGCTCTACTCGCATCCTTCCCAGCAAATAATGCGTAAGGTCCCCCAGGTCCATAGAACATTCTGCATAGACACAGATTTAGACACAAAAATGTGGTGACAACACCTATTGTAGGAAAGCTATTGCAAAAATGAAAAAATGGCGCTCATATAAAAGGCTTAATGGCCAAGATTTAAGCATAACATTTTGTTTAAAAAATATATATATTCAAACTCATCTCAGATATTTGATTCCAGGGACTGTGTCCTTGATGAATTCAGTCTATACTCGGATTGACTGAATTATGAAGTAAACAATTTGACCTCAGAATTCTCATATGAGAACCTCTGAGATTCTATTTGCTGAAAAAAGAAGTTGTTACCAAGTGAACATTTCCAAATCAAAAGTTATTGAAGTCCCAAAAATAACATAACTAGGAGAATACTAAATAGTTCAAACTAAACAAAAGAGAATCTGAAGCAATTAGCTTCAGCTTGACTTTAATAAAACAAAGAAAATCAAGAAAAAACAAGATTTCCCTGAGTTGAATTCAGGAGATTATCAGAATACAATTCAAAATGCCAATCTATAATGTCCCAAACCACTTGAATTATAATTGCACAACTCGAGCTCCTAAGATAACATAAAGAAGACCTTTGTTATCTCAAATACCTATCATATTATATATAATCTAAGACTCATAAATAAGGAGCACCTCTTGTACATTATTAATCAAGTTAATGAGACATTCTTTTCTATGTCACAACCCATCTCCTCCATAATCCAAGCGTGAATTTGAACTTTCTTCCATGCAACAAGCACGTTGAGTGACTACTTTCTCCATGTCCACAACGTTGATATGAATCTTCTCTATTTTGTGTAACAAGTGGATGTAGGAAAATGATCAACATCTTAAAATATGTCAGCCTAACATGGTATAGCTACCTCAATCAATTCCTTTAAGATTCTCGTAGAAAGTTTTCGATTAATGCATAGTTTGACTTACCTACCAGGATGAAACAAAGGATCTTCAGTAGTAGCATTTTATGCAGGTCAATGTGCTAAATACTAATGAGAAACATTACTAAGTTTGACAAACATTCAAATACTAAATTTCTACCTAATTATACTCCCAACATGAAAATGCATATTATAATAACCAACTTGTATACAATTTCTTTTAGTAAAGTGAACTATATGATGTTTAATAGAGTATAGCCATATTAAAATTGCAAAAATGTTAGTGGATCAATTATCACATTCATTAAGAATATCCAAATCATGACAGCTCATCATTTTTGAAATTGGGTCAACTTCGAAACGCGATGCATATACTAAGTTATTCTTCCATCTCTAATTTTGTCACATGTGCACTTGTTGACAAGTCACATGCACTTATAAGTACACTTTTTAAAACTATTTTTGTGAATGAGTAATTATACATCGACCATATTCTTGATAATTACTCAATTTTTGGACTTCAATAATAATTTTACAAAGTGTAATGGCAAGTGAATGTGACTTGTCAGAAAATGCACACGTAAAAGATGGACGATATAATTAATTTAGTAAATTGGTCTTCACAGTTGAACCAATTAAAAAAGTAACGAGATGCTTCATTACAAAAATGAAAAGTACTCCTTCCATCCTAATCTATGTGGAAAGGAAGAGTTTTGAAGCTTGTGATCTAAAACAAGTCATGGATATTTATGTTATTATAAATCATCTCATCAAAGGTAAAATTAGATGTTTAAACAGGGGCAGATTTAAAGGAAAAAAAATGGGACACGTGAACCAATGGTCTCTCGCAAAATTAGATATTTTATGTACATATTTTCTAAAATTAGTATAATATTAATTGTTGGCACCCATGCTCCAAGAAGGTTGAATGGTGCACTTGGTTGAAGGTTAAGTTAATTACCAAGAGTAATAGGGATCAATTCCCACTTAATACATTTTTCCCTCCTTTTTTTAATAGTGCTCCCATGTACTAGAAATCCTAGATCCACCTCTGAGTTTAAAGTCAAAATATAGAAGAGTGATATTCTTTTTCGGACAGATAGAAAATGAAAGTGTGGCACATAAAATGGGACGGAGGAAGTAATGAGATATCATGATTTTCTATCCTCTATTTCTTGGATGATGCATGTTAGAATCGATCCATATTGCATGATAGATTTGGTATGGCTACTAAAATATGCTATTGAACATAACATAGTTCACTTAATTTATTAAATGAAATTGTAAAATATTTGGATTTCATTATATGTTTTCTCATGTAGGACTCTAAGTAGGTATAAATTTTACATTTTACAATATTGATCAAAATTTACAATGAATTTTCTCATCAATATTTAGTACAATCAACAACATGAAATGTATATACTAATGCGGATCCTTAGTTTTATCCATATATTATAAATACCTTAGTTTATCCATATATTATATATACTAGTATACAAGTCAAGCTATGCATTAATAAATAAACTATCTACTCTCTATTCTAAAGACGTTGGTCTGGGTAGCATTTGCAATATAGCTTGATGATGACCTCTTTGAGGGTGATGATTGTTTTCTTATGTGCACTTCTTGCACATGATAGCTGATTCATTTGTCAAAGAAAACTCATCAAAATCGTGCATGTTTCATGGTGGAGAGCTTGAATTGACGCTTGCAGTTTTGAGGCGATATGTGTAGTCATTTTGGAATGAAAATACTGAAATTAACATAGAAGTGATGTATTCTTATTATATATTGAAATATCAGTTTAAATAAAATTTTGTGCGAAGTCAGCTAGAGAATGGAAAAAGGATTCAAAAAAGAGAAAAGAGTTCTGTTTTAAAGTAACATAATTTTTCTTGAACCTTTTCAATACTGCTACTCTACTTAAGTAATTTTTTAAAATTCTAACATTTGAATACTAGTATTTTTTATTTTTCATAATATTTGAATGAACGTAACACAGTACTAACTTTTAACATTGTGTAAACAAAAGTAAACTTGACATAAGAATAAGAAAGTAACAAAAAGCACCCAACAGTGTGGCCTAGCGGTCAATAAGGTGGGTGAGAACCATAAGATCTTAGGTTCAAATCCTAGCGGAGGCAAAAAGCACTAGGTAATTTCCTCCCATCTATCCAAGCGTGGGTGGATAGAATTACCTGATACCTGTTGTTGGTTGTAGGTGGCAGGTATCCCGTGGAATTAGCAAGGTGCGCGCAAGTTGACCCGAACACCACGATAATAAAAAACTAATAATAATAATAATAATAAAGCAACAAAAAAGAACTTATTAACTTAAAAAGGAACTAGTATTTCTCCTTATAATATATTTCTTTTTTATTATTCTTCACTATCAGTATTTTTAAAGTCTCATATTCATTCAATCAAAAAGGCCCTATCTGTTTGCATTTAATGGAGGTCTAGATCTAAATAAAATAGTGTCAGCCTATTAAGGCCTCACTGGTTTTTTAAAAGATTAAGACGTCAAAATCTGAATATATATCTGAATATCAAGATGTGTATTAAGATTAAGACATATGAACAATATACATCTGAATAATAAGATGTGCATTAAGATCTGAATACAAAATAATTAATATTATTTGTTTTTTTAACATCTTAATATATTAAATTTATCTTTATTTTAAAATTAATAAACATAAAATTCAATTAAAATACTAATTAATCTAATATTCTATCAATAATATATATAATTTCTTAAACTATGGTATTTGGTGGTGGTGATGGCTACGGAGGTGCTTGTGAATGTCGTTTAGAGGCAGTTGTTGGTGGTGAGTTTGGTTGATGGTGGTGGTTCTAGATCGTAGCTAGTGGTTGGTGATTATGGTTAAGGATGGTGGTGGCAGTGGTGATAGTTAATAATGGAGAGTAATGGTGGTGGTTGTGGTTGTGATTGAGAAGGTGATGGTAGTTTATAATGGTGGGCGGTGCTGGCTATGGTTGTTGATAGTGATAGGGCAGTTGGTTGAGGTGGTTGAGTGTCTGGTTATGTGGTTGTGGTTGAGGATGATAGTGGTAGGGTTGGTGGGTGGTGGTGGTGGTGGCGGCTATGATTGAGGATGGTGGTGGTGGTGGTGGAGTATGGTGGTGGCGGTAGTTGATAATGGTAGGAGGTGGCTGCAGTTAGTAATGAATATGGATGATAGCATCTTAATGAGATTAAGTCAATGTTATAGATTTTAATCATACAAACATACATGATGATTAAAATTTAGAATTTAAAAACAAACACACTTAATGTCTAAGATCTGAATAATTAAGACTCAGACCTTCATTAAGTGCAAATAAATGAGGCCTAAGTGCATTTGCTTCTTTCTTCACAACCATTTATTGCTATTAACAAATCTTAGTACCATTAAGACGTCCGCGTAAAGTCCATATGAATGTAACCTTTTACCACAATTATATGTATTATCACCGTCAACCACCCGCCCACGACCACCTCCACCACCTTGCCACATCCACAACCATCAACCACTACCATCAAACCACCAACCACCTCCACCATCAACCACCCCTAACGCCTCCACTACTGACCACAACTCACACTAGCCACAACCCACAACCAACAACCACTTCCACCGCACAACCACCATTCCCAACCACTGCCAACAACCACCTTCATCACTAGTTACCGCTAGCAACCGCTTCTACCACTAACCTCCACAGTGCAATCACCACCAACCACCACCTTCAACACTAGTAAGCACCACCAACATCTCTATTGCCAACTTTCACCCGCATCCATCACCTCTGGCCACCACCATACACCACCATTGCCAACCTCCTCCATATAACCACGGCGACCATAGCCAACCTAACAACTATCATTGTCGACCACCACCACCGTCAATCACTGCCACTAACTTTTAGATGTGATTCATTAAAGAAACAATTTATATAGCACAATATAATTGAGATTTTCTCTAATATTTTGTGGATTTAATATTTATTAGTAATAATCTATTGAATTCTATATTTGTTAGTTTTTAAATACAAGTATATTATCCACATTCAAATGTTAAAAAACAAACAATCTTAATTATTCAGTGCTCATATTAAAATGCAAGATCTTAATATTCATATGTATATTTAGATTCAAAAGTCTTTATCATAATAAAATTAAAGAGGGTCTTACGGCCTTAGATTAGACCTCAATCCTTATGGACCCAGGCTAACAAATTTACCCACTTAAACAACCAATTGAGGTATCCTTGCAAAAGGAAATCTTTAAACTATACCTTTTTCCTCTACAGTGTTAGTAGAGAAAGCAAGTTAAGAAGGAAAGCATATTGAGTAACGCACCTACAGCACTAACTCCTAATTACCTCCTTTATTCAACGAATTTCCATGTCCAGGTTTTGTAATTAGCAGATTAAAGAGTCTAAGGACTTCAGTGAAGTTCAGACAATTTTTTTTTTATAAGAAAAAGTTCACACTTTTTCCTCCAAATGACAAGAAAAAGCAATTCACAGTAACTTGAAAGAAACAGCAAAAGGGAGATTGATTCTACCCTTTAGTATTAGGTTATTTTACATATACCTTTTTATTCTCCAAAGTCAAATAAAAGCCTCTCCATAATTGATCAAGAAAAACAATTAAACGAACAATCAAGAACAAAAACTTCAACAGTGAAAAAAAGCCAAGAATCCCAAAAACTCAAAGACCCGTATCAAAGTTTCTAATATTCAAGCATAAAAAGGAGACAAACCTGCTCTGAGAAACATCATAGATCTGACCTTTGATAGCCATCAACAAAGGGTTCTTGGGATCAGACCCATCATACTGTTTCAACTCCTCTTCAGAAATTTCACCAAGCTGA
This sequence comes from Nicotiana paniculata, assembly GCA_005239505.1. Taxonomy (NCBI): domain Eukaryota; kingdom Viridiplantae; phylum Streptophyta; class Magnoliopsida; order Solanales; family Solanaceae; genus Nicotiana; species Nicotiana paniculata. The sequence continues at coordinate 13,487 of ML311403.1, forward strand.
ACAGGAGGGGGAAGAGGCTCCATTTGTTCCTCAAAGTTTCTAGACCTTTGGTGGGGAACATGATCAGGTGAGCTGAAAAACCCTGAGACAACATAGTACAAAGCAAGACCCAAAGCAACAACTGTGAAAAATGTGGTAGGGGAAAGACCTGTGTAGTCAAAGATTGAATCTTTCAAGTTTTCCCATAGCTGGAGGGCCATAGTTCTTTATTGGAGGTGTAAAGGGCGAGAAAAACAAAGAGGTTTTAGTTGGGGTTTGTGAGATAGAAGGGATAGGAGCGTCAAGTGTGGACCATTTGAGATGTTCGGTTGTTTTTGGACTGTTTTACCAACTTTGTATTCCAATTTTTTTTTTTGATAATAAGGATATATTATATATATAAAAACTAGTCGTTGTTAGTACAAATAGTTGAAAGAGCGTCACACATTGATGGTCTATCAGTAGAGATGTTCTGATTTTCCAATGACTTAAGCCTATTACATGCCGTAATGTCTACTGACTTATTGTAATAACAAACTCCACTAGCATCCTTTGATAGTTGTAGGTTCACAAAATGAGGTGGGTTTGCATGGAGCTTTGGATTGGCACTATTGAACTGCTTGCATTCCTTCCTGCTTGCATCCTTTGCCAGTAGATGCACTACTTGGCTTCCTTCACGAAAATTATGCTGCAGAAATAGGTGCTTCTGCCGGTGCATCAATGATCTGCATGCATACACAATGTTAGATAAAATATTGTGATCCTGGCTAATTGCTAGAATTGCTTCTATGGAATTTGTCTCCACTTCCGATGGGAATAGATAGTACTCTGTTGCTATTTGAAGGCCTACATGAATTGCTTGTAGTTCAGCGTGGATTGCGAAAGAGCACAATCCATCTTTTGGTATCCCATAATTCATCTTCCCAAATTATTTCTGAACGTTCCTCCCAATCCAGATTTATTCCCTTTATTTCTGTGTTTAGTTTGTACTAATGTTGTTGTGGAGGGTGCCATTTTATGTAAACTTTGATCTTATCAGTAGGAGCAATTCCATGTGTGTTTAGCAGGTGATATTCTGTCGCCAGTTTCTTAATATCTGTGAGTCGAGGGAGTATTGAGTATTGTTAATATTATTTTTGTTTATGTTGATCCATATACCCCATAGCAAAAAAGCTAGAAAGTTATCCCACGGTATGGTTATGAGTTGTTGGGTTTTGTTTAGGTCCTTTAAATTGAGAATCCAGTGGTTGTCTAGATTAGTTCTTACAATGTTGATGCCTAAGGAACTCCATATGTTTGAAACGCTTGGGCACATGAATATGTGGTTGATTGTTTTTTCCTGTTTACGGCATATGGGACAAATGGAGTCTATATTAATTCCAATGTGATTGAGGTAGGAGCGACAAGGGAGTCTATTATGGAGACATTGCCACAGGAAATATTTAATTTTGTTTGGGCAGTGTAATTTCCAAATCCATTTGAAGTCAAGGCTTTCTTGATTTTGCCAAGTATTTATTAGTTTATAGCAGGATTTGGTGGTAAATATACCATTGTTATTAATGCTCCACAAGGGTTTGTTATAATTTTGTAGAGGTTGTGGAATCGATTTTATATTATCCATGATAAGAGGAGGGATTTGGATAGATAATTTTGTGAAAGACCATTTGCTATTTGAAATAATGTCTTTTACTGTCAAACTTTGTTCCTTTATTCCAAGAGGGTCTTCTATACAATGTCTTAACGGAGGTAGGGAAGGGATCCATTGAGAGTCCCAGATATTTAGTTGAGAGTTTTTTCCTGGGAGACAGAGGGTCCCTTGTCTGCAAGTAACCCAGCCTTTAGAATGCTCTTCCAAATGAAAGAGGTGTTTTTAGATTTGTTCTTACCATATTTTTGAATGAGCATGTTTGCCCAGGGGGCAAAAGTATTTGCTAGGAGTCTTCAAGTTAGACCAGTTAGAAGAACCTTGTTCTTAGAGTTTGTTGTTTTAATGCCAAGGCCTCCCATTTCCTTGGGCTTAGTAATAGTATTCCAATTGATTAGGTGTAGTTTTTTCGGTCATTAGTAGTGCCCCATATGAAATTTCTTTGTATTTGGTCAATTTGCTTGTGTGTTTTTGTTGGGAGTATTGTGTATTGCATGGCATGATTTGGGATGGAATTCAAGGTAGCTATGGCAAGGGTTGTCTTTCCTGCCATGCTAAGGAAATTTGTTTTCCAAGTGGAGAGCTTTTCTCTCATTTTGTCTATGATAAATTGGTAGTCAGATGCTTTGGGATGTTTATTGAGAATAGAAAATCCAAGGTATTTTCCAAAGACTTGGCTTATCTTGATGTTGGAGCCCGAAGATATGTCATTGGCTAATGTTGTAGGGTAGTTTTTGGAGAATAGAATCTTTGATTTTTCTAGGTTAATTGTTTGGCCAGATACCCTACAGAACTTATTAAGGCAATTTTTAATATAGTTATAGTTTATTCTATCTTTATTGGCCGTTAAATTAAGGTCGTCTGCAAAAAGCAGATGGGAAATGCCTATATCTCGGTTGTTAAGGCGTATAGGTTCCCATAAGCACATGTCTACCTGGTGGAGGATTAAACGTGATAGCATTTCCATGCTCATGATAAAAATATAAGGTGAAAGTGGGCATCCTTGTATAATTCCTCTACTTGGTGTGAAGAAAGTAGTTCTTGCCCGTTCACCAAGATAGAAATTTGGCTTGTACAAATACAATCCATGATAAGTTGCTTTATCTTCGCAGGGAATTTAAAATAAGATAGGGTTTGGTAAATAAACGACCATTCTAGTCTATTGAATGCTTTTTCCAGATCGAGTTTTAAAATCATATAAGCTTTTTTTCCTTTAATCTTTTTGAATTGAGAGAGTATTTCTTGGATTATAATAGCATTATCACATGATCTTCTACCTTTAATAAAGCTAGCTTGGTAGGGTGTGATAATTTGATTAAAAAAAGGTTGGAGCCTATTAGCTATAATTTTTGTAGTTATTTTATATATCATATTACAAAGGCCTATAGGCCTGAAGTTTTTTAAGTTATTAGCATTGGCTATCTTTGGGATTAGGAAAATATAAGTTATATTAATGTCAGGAGGGAGTGATTGGGATTAGAATATTTGAGTGCAAAGGTCTATAACGGAATGACCTATAATATTCCAGTATTTTTCGTAGAAAAAAAAGGTGTATACCATCAGGCCCGGGAGACTTAAAAGGTTTGAAAGAAAAGATTGCTTTGATTACTTCATTGGGGCACAAGTGATTGTCTAGGGTTGAGAGATCAATGTTTGTGTAGGATTGAGGGTTATTCCTAATTTCTGACAAATTGGACAAAGAGTGGTCAGTGGTGAACATGTTTTGAAAGTATTGTAAAGTATGATTGAGGATTAGGGAAAGTTCATTAATCAAATTACCTAGATTATCTTTGAAGAAGGTAATTTTATTTTTTCTTGATTTGTTGGTGGCCGCTATGTGAAAAAACTTAGTATTTGCGTCACCTTCCTGAATCCAGAAAATTCTGGCCCTAATTTTCCAATAATCATCCTCAATTTAAGGATGTGATTGTATTCTTTTTGAAGCTTTGATTCAAGGTTTTGCAGGAAGGTACTATAATAATAATTATTGAAGAATTGAATATCCCTCAGCCTAGCCATGATTTTCTTTTTTTTTTCCTGGAAGTGTCACCAAAATTGATATTGCTCCAATTTCTGACTTTGGCTAGGAACTTGTTAGATCCTTGGAGATAATTGGAGTTATGCCAATTGTCTCTTACTAAGTTAATAAAGTTTGGGTGGCGACACCAGAATGTTTCGAGTCTAAATGGTTTGTTGTGCGTACCACCCTTTTTAGGAGTAACTTATATTAATAACGGATTGTGATCCGAGTGAGTTCTAGGTAAGTGTGTAACTGAGGCTTCCGAGAAAAGATTAATCCATTCTTCATTAGCAAAAACTCTGTCTAATTTTTCCATTATTAGACCTTTATTATTTTTTCTTTTGTTAGACCAAGTGAATTTAGGCCCCTTGAAACCAAGATCGATTAGGTTGCAAGTGTTAATACAGTCCCATAGTAGTTTAATTATTTTATTATTAGTACGGTTCCCTCCTAGTTTTCCATTAGAGGCTAGAACATCCCTAAAATATCCTCCTATTAACCATGGACCTTTTATTGTACCATGCAAGTCTAAGATGTTGTTCCACATAATATTTCTAAGCTTCCTATCTGTACTAGCATAGATAGAAGTAAAAGTCCAGGATTTATAAAGAGAAATTACCTTGACCGTTGCACTTATCTCCTGGATCCTACGCACAAAACTATGCACATTTACCTTGGTGTGATCCCAGATAATCACCATACCACATGCTTGACCCTCAGTCAGGATCTCTAACATGTCAGAAAATCCAAATGGATTGAGAAGGGTAGATGGCTATCCATATTGGTCTCTAGAAGAGTGGCCATACTGGGATGGTGGGTATCAATCAGGTCTCTGAAGCTTAACCTAAAATTATCATTGTTTCCCCCTCTTACATTCCAGATGATGAAGGTGGTTGATCTATTCATGTTTAATGTTGGGTTGTGAAGATCCCCATTCTCCCTCACTCTGCGTGCCTGGACTGAATTCCTTCTTAGGAAAGGGACAAGTATCATAGCACGATTTCCTACTATTGGATCCGCAGGTGGCCTTATATCCATTGTGCACTTGTAAAGTGCCATTGGGCAGTAAAGTATCTGCTTCTGCTCCCGAGACTCCATGAATAGAAATTTTTTTATTTCATCAAGGTTTGAATCCCCGACTAGGTTTTGGGGGATTAAGTTTACTGGATCTACCTCTTCCTCCATTGCGTGGTCCATCTGATTTTGATTTTGAGGGGGAGGAGGTGCTTGCATGTTGTGTGCAGAGTGAACATTTGATGTTTGAGGATAGTCTGCATGAGCATTTTATGGAGTAAAGACTAGGTTGATGTTTGATACAAATTCTGGAGTGAAGAAGGGGAGATCCATCACTGGGGTCGGATTCTGGATTGGAATGAAGTGTTGTGGAAGGTTCCAATCTGCCCTCATGGATTGAGTGATATTGGCAGTGAGGTTCGAAGCAATTGGATTCAGTACATTGTTCAGCCATACCTGATTGATGTAGTTGTTCATGGCTAACCGGACACCCTCGGAGATTAATTGTGCTAGATAGTGAGTGTTCTGAAGAACTATTACGGTTTCCCTCCCCTCCAACATTATATTGAAGGAGATTGCATGTCCTAGTAGCTCCATCTCCACCCATGACATTGGTTGGTGGTTTTGTGGCAGAGGAGGCTGTATTAGAATCCTCATTGGCTGTTGGTTTTGGTTCTGGGAGGATGTGGGAGCATTGGTTGCCATGTTTGGGGCTAGATTGATTCTTTGGAGTTGAATAAGATGATGTCGTCTCCTTACTGAAATTGGTATTCTTGGCATCCTTCTCTAGTGTTGGTCGATTTATGTGAATAGAAGATTCAGACGTTGGGGAGGGTGTATAGCTAGGTTATCAATGACTAGGATTTTGCTTTGCATGTGAATCGACTGGGCTAGCGTATATTTATTAGAGATTTGCAGTGGAAAGGATTGGTTAGTCGCTACGTGGGTAATTGCTCTTGCCATTTGTTCATTGGTTGTATTGTGACGTGCCGTTTCCCCACTAACAGTTGGTGCATGTGAATTTTGATTATTGGAAATATTGAATTTTGTCGTGTTTAGGTTAATATGGCTTGGGTTAGTAAGGGTGCCGGGGAGGGGGGGTCTCGTTAATAGTAGATGAATTATTAATAAAAGAGTGAGATGATAAGAGTTTAAGGGGGGTGGGTGTAATTATTGGGGAGGTTGGGGTCATATTAGGGTTGCGTGGTGGGTCCCGGAGTATTTTGTTAGAAAATTTTGAATTATTAGAATATGAAACGTTGGGTGATTAGCGGTTTTATCAAAACCTGCGTCCATCTCATTGAGAGGAGGAAGTGATTTTTGGTATTAATGTTAAGAATAGAATTTTCTTGATTACGGGGAGATATTTGGGGATTAGAAGCATTCTTATTTCTATAAGTAAATTTTTGAGTAGTGAGAAACTTACCAGAGTTTGCTTCGAAAATTTTTACGTTAATACCTGGTTCATGCTGGTTTTCCGGCCGGTTCTGAAGTCGTTTTGAAGTGTTCTTTTTCCTACCCTTGTTGAAGGAGACCGTCCTCCACGTCTCTTCCTGTAGCTCTTGGCCTAGATCCTTGCTGGAATTTTCGAGTTTATGTTCTCCCTTCGTTTGAGTGTTTTCCCCGGGAGGGCATTGTTCTATTAAACAATGTTTTATCGAGTGTCCTATGTGACCACACTTTTTGCAGAGTAAATTTTCTCCCTCATAGTGTATATATTATTTATGTGATCCAATGAATATAAAGGGGATCACTGATTTATCTAATGGAAGTTCCACACAAAGGCGAGCATATCTGTCACGTAATGCTGCTGAAGTGCAAGCATCAATTTTTAGTAATCGACCTATTGTACTGCCCACTTTTTGTAAGATCTTTCCATCGTAGAATTCAGTCGGAAGCTAGGGTAGTCGGACTCATATTGCTGTAAAAGTTTGTGTGGCTTGTGATGCCACAAAATTTGGGATCCAGCGTTGAACGGATAAAAAGTGTCCATAGATGAACCATGGCCCATTTTGTATGGAGTTAGTCATATTTTCTTCCTTGTTGAATCTAACTATGTAATAGTCTTCACCAAGGTCGATCAATGGGAAAGGTTCAAAAGGTTTTCATAGTTCCATTAATTTCTTTTTAGAACATCAAGTGGAATTTTCCTCCCTTGTAATTTGATTATGACCGAGTGTCTCCATGAATAGTAAATCCTTTGTTTATCTTCCATGGTGATAGGTACTGAATATTTATGGTGTAATTGAGGATTTTTTTGGGATGTTTCAATATTAAGATTCGAATTAATATCCATTAGGCTTTGATGCGGTAGAGGTGATATTATAGAGATGTTATTTTCCATTTCATTAGTTAGTAATTTCTCCTTGAAGGAGGGAAGGTCAGTGTCCATGAGCATTAGTGGTGGGTTTATGTCTGATGGTTTAGGAAGGATGGCGGATTGGTGGAGGAGTTGGGACATTTGGAGATTCAGTGAATAATTCTTAGCGTGTGTGGTATGGGTTTTTTTCGAGAGAGGCTAGAGTTTCTTGCACTAAGATTGTGCAACTTTGTGATTCCATAAATGAACTCAAAACAATTATTCTGCTTTCTTGTCAAAAAATAAAAACTACTATGTTTTTTACTAACTAATGAAAATTTAAAATAATTCTCTCAAAAATAAAAGAACAAAACGAAAAAATTAAACCATTTTGTTATTCGAATGCCACATACTAGTAAAGTAGTCCAAAGTTGAATACATAGATAGAAATATTTTACCGGCATCTTGGATTTGTTTGGAATCAATAAATTTATGAAATTTGTCATTTTACGTAAGTAGTTATTATTTAATTAATTCCAGCTGATTTATTTTTTCATTATGCATTTACTTATTATGTCTATATATTGTCAATCTTATTTTACCTTTCATGGCATTTTTCTATTTAACTCTATTGTGTATTCTATTTAATTTTACCGTTTCATAATTATAAATTCAATAATTCAATATGATAACATTTAGCTCAAAATCAAAAAAAGTATTTGATAATAGGAGTATAATATAATACAATGGGTAATAATCATCCAAACATTAGAATTGATTTTATGGATGGTCATTCAACTTTTATTTATTAAATTTAAATTATTAACTATTTCGTATAATGAAAAAAATCATTCAACTTAACTTAATATCTTAGAAAGTCACATGACTATATTTTATTAAGTATTAATAATAAAATCACTCAACTTAGTTTAAGTATTAAAAGCACGAAGGTTCTTAGCGAAATGTCGTTCGCCTTTTTTACACCTTAAAAATATATTTATATTGGATAAAAATATAATTTAATTATTTTTATAATATTTAGAACATTTAAATCAACTAAAACTTTGGTTATTAAACATTTCCTTATTTGAACTATGTATGAAACCCCAGACAACTAACTAATTAAGATTTTACCTTTTATAATTTCCCCCCCCCTAAAACCACTAAGATTTTATTTATTATAGATCATTTGCAGGGATAAAGAATATTATTTAGGAATTTTTACATACCTATACACTATTGGAAACTTTATTACTCTCCCTACTCAAGTTTCACTTTAATTATCTCCTATATACAAAATTACCAATTATGTACATTTTTAGGATTTACGGATAATTAGTCAATTCCTACAATCACTCCCATTGATCCCCCCACGTTTTCTCTCTCTGTATCTCACTCCCAATTATGTACATTTTTAGGATTTAAGGATAATTAATCAATTTCTACAATCACTCCCACTGACCCCCCCCTCCCCACCCCACCCCACGTTTCTCTCTCTGTATCTCACTCCCTCATACGTTTCTTTCTCCACATCCCACCCCCTCTCCCCCACATATCTTGCACAAGAGAGCATCAACTCCACTATTGATAGCCATTAAAAGCTTTGAAGCTTTAAATTCGAATTTGGGTTTTCAAAGAATATTACTTGTTTGAATTGGGTGTTGTTGCAAACAATTGGAAATTCTCTCTACGTCTCTCCCTATCTCTCAATCCTTAATTTCAGTAATGTAAAGCAAAGAAAAAGAGAGCAGCAATTCCACCATTGACAACCATTAAAAAGCTTTGAAGTTTTGAATTCAAATTTGGGTTTTCAAAAAATATTATTTATTTGGATTGGGTGTTGTTGCAAACAATTGAGAATTTGGTTTGGAGTTTATATCTCAATGTTGAGGGTGTTTTGGTGAAGATTAGACTTGATTTTGGTTGAATTTCATATTGAAAGTAGGAGAAGAAGAAGAAGAAGAAGAAGAAGAAGAAGAAGAAGAAGAAGAAGAAAAAGAAGAAGAAGAAAACGTGATATGCACTATATTTACGAAATTGTAGTACAATTGTAGAAAAATTATAGAAATAATGTAAGAAAATTATTGATAAGTCGTAGATAAATTGTGTAATATATAATTAGTTGTAGAAAAATTATTTATATATATATTTTTTTATTTAACCGCTGTATGAAAGTTGAACAATATTATATAAAAATTATATTTAAGTTGTATGATATTGTAGTTATATATAACTGAGTAGAAATAATGTATGAAAAATTGTAGATAAGTTGTATAATATATAATTAGTTGTATGAAATTTGTTTTTACTATGTATAAATCATATACAAAATAGACAGAAGACATATCGTATAAATTTTGTATAAAATTTGTATTTAAGTTGTATATTATTGTAGTTATATTTAACTGGGTAGAAATAATGTGCGAAAGTTGTAGATAAGTTGTAGATAAATTGTATAATATATAATTAGTTATATGAAATTTATTTTTACTATGTATAAATCAGATACAAAATATACAAAAGACATATTGCATATAAGTTTGTATAAAATTTGTATTTAAGTTGTATGATATTGTACGACAATTCAGATCATCCATTTCAGTTATATTGAATAATGTTATTGTGCCCATAAATAATTGTAAGTGTGTGTGGTGTCAATTTGAGCTTTTTGGTTTGAGAAGTTTATCATCTTTTCTGTATTGTGGAAGGATACCCATACAAGATATCTTACTAAATCAAAGCAATAAATTAAAAGAAAGGAAGCTTATAGATTTTCCCTCTGTCCAAAAATTTCTGGAAAGAGGAATTATTGCTAGTGGAATACTCCTTGTCGGTTTTACTACCATGGCTATACTCACCATTTTCACTTCTGCCAATCGCAATGGAAGAGGCTTCTAGCTCTGACGGGGTGGAAAATAGAAAAAAATTCAATTGACATCTTTTTCTGTAGGAAATTTTTTGGAATTAAAGTCTGTTGTCAAGCTCTAAATTTTTTTTTGTTACGTCTATTTCAGTGTTTGGGAATTGCCATTTGTGAATTGCCATTCATAAAAGGGTGGAAGATCTGGAGAGAAAGGGGAAAGATGAGAGAAAAAAGAAAAAAATGTATAATTAAATCCCTTGTTTGAAGGTACTAATAATGGATTGGGAGCCTTTTAAAGTGGACTATACATATTTTATAACTAAAATATGTTTAGGTCGGGTAAATACCAATATATGGACATTTTTCGTAATAAGGTTTCAAATAGTGTATAGGAATGAAAAAATCCCTATTATTTACCCTATGTAGTTGAAATCTCCATGTTTGCATCATGTATTGTATATTATGACATCAAGAGTTTGAATCATAAATTGAGCAAATAATTATAGGGAGAATGGTTAAGAAAATGGAGTTACCCCGCAGAACTACAAATATCTATTGTGCCTAAGAAAGAAGGTGCATCTTGTATCAGAGACTACAGGAATATTAGTCTTGTGGGGAGCATTTACAAGATTATTTCTAAAGTGCTCTCTAACAGACTTAAGAAGGTTCTTGATGTGTCTGTTTCGTTCTCCCATAATGCGTTTGTGGAAGGTAGGAAGATCCTGGATGCTGCTTTGGTGGCAAATGAACTTGTAGACTCCAGAAGGAAAAATAGAGAACCCGACTTACTATGCAAGTTGGACCTTGAGAAGGCTTTCGACCATGTTAATTGGGAGTTCCTGGATTTTATTATGATGCGGATGGGGTTTGGGACAAGATGGAGGGGATGGATCAAGTTCTGCATTTCCTCAGTCAGATTCTCTGTCGTGGTTAATGGTAGCCCATGTGGTTTCTTTGGCAGCTCCAGGGATCTCAGGTAAGGTGACCCCCTATTCCCCATGCTATTCATTCTAGTGATGAATGCTCTGAGTAAAATGATGGATCGTGCGGCGGGTGGAGGCTTCTTGAGAGGATTCTCAGCTTCGATCGGGGTGCCCAGTGCCCGAAGAGTCTCTCATTTGATTTTTGCGGATGACACCCTGATTTTCTGTGATGTCGATATAGATCAGTTGACCTACCTGAAGCAGGTCATGTAGTGGTTTCAGATAGTATCAGGGCTCAAAATCAACCTCGGCAAGTGTGAGATTTTTCCCGGTGGATGAAGTTGCAAATATTGATGCTTTGTCTCATTTTCTCAGATGTAAGGTGGGCTACCTTCCCACTACTTACCTAAGTCTCCCATTGGGCGCTTCACACAAGGATACTACGGTTTAGTATCCAGTGATCAAAAGGGTTAAAAAAGATTAGCAGGCTGGCAAAAACGCTACTTGTCAAAAAGCGGAAAGGAAGTACTTATTAAAAGCACTTTATCGAGTATGCTCACATATTACTTGTCCATGTTGCAAGCTCTTGTGAGCATCACAGAAAAACTGGAGCAGCTTCAAAGGAATTTTCTTTGGGATGCGGCAGATGGAACTAGAAAGTTTCATCTAGTGAATTGGCAGACAGTCACTTCCCCAAAGAAGTGCGGTGGACTTGGAGTAAAATATCGTAGAGTATTCAATAGAGTTTTGTTGGGAAAGTGGCTGTAGAGATCCGGGGTAGAAGATCATGCTCTATGGAGGGAGGTCATAGTAGAGAAGTACATTCCAAGAGAGGGGTTTGGAGGACCAACGCAATCACAACACTTTTCGAGTGTGGCATGTGGCGTAGCATCATGAAGAATTGGGAATCCTTCAGTGGCAACATCACTTACAGGATGGGAGATGGAAGGAGAATCAGCTTTTGGAATCATAGGTGGTGTGGAGACGATACTCTTAGGGTCTCCTTCCCCCACGTTTTCAGAATTTCAAACCAGAAGGAATTGATGGTCCAATAGATTCATAAGGAGCATGGGGAGGGGGAGGGGGGGGGGGGTAGTATGGGACCTCTAATTTAGAAGGAACATGCAAGATTGGGAGATTGCGGAGCTCCAAGATTTATTGACACTCTATATAGGCAAGACAGGCCCCAGCGATCGTGTGATTCTTAGAAATGGGGTTTGCGTGACGATGGTTTGTTCACCGTAAAGTCCTTTTACCAGAGTATGTTGGTGAAAGAGAAGGACTCTTTTCCATACTCCTCGATCTAGATTCCTAAGGCGCCCACGAAGGTGTGATTTTTTGCATGGCTAGCAGCGATGTGAGTGATTTTGACTGCTGAGAATCTGCGAAAGAGGGGAATTACACTTGTTAGTTGGTGCTACATGTGTAAAAGCTCAGGGGAAGAAGTTGATCATCTTTTGTTGCATTGCCCTGTGTCCTCGGCTTTGTGGAGGCAAATCCTGAATATTTTTGGTGTTCAATGGGTGACACCAAGCACTATAAAGGAAATGTTATATAACTGGGCCGGTTTCCGTAGAAGAAGAGAGCAAAAGGCGTGGAAGTTTGCCATGTTAGCTCTCATGTGGATAGTTTTGGGGGGGGGGGGGGGNAGTTCGCCCCGTTAGCTCTCATGTGGATAGTTTGGGGGAGAGAAATAGGAGAGCTTTTGAGGGGATTGAGTCTACTTTTTCACATCTTAAGAATAGTCTTTTATCTTTGATCGCTTTTTGGTGCACTCATATAGCCCCTAGTTGTATAGAAGATTCGGCGTCCTTTGTAGAGAATCATGTTCTGATGTAAATTCTCTACTTTTTGGGATACTTCCTATATACAAGAGTTCTCTCCCTTTTGATTAATACAATTTACCTTATAAAAAAAAAAGTACAAATATCTATAATCAAGTAGACACTATATAGGACCTAACAAAAATTTATATAGGACCAATTATATATTAGATTAGAGTAGAATTACTCAACTTTTTAATAAAAATAATTCTTTTTTCACCGAAGAGTTTTTTTCAGTTTTCTCCTAGATATTTAGGAGCTTTAATCAAATAAATTTGTGCATAAAATTTTTCCTTATTTTAATTATATAGAGAAAGTTTCAATATTAAATATCTTGTATAAATTCATTTCTTATTTTCTTCTTAAATTATATAACATATAAATTTAATAAAAGACAAGTAATTCCAAAAATAAAAAAATCCCAGAATAAGTAAGGGTATAGCTACTGTCGTTTGCAGGTTTGAATTGTTCATTTTCATAAAATTATAACCAATTAATTCTATATAATTTAATTATCTTTGTAAACAAAAATATAGAAAGACTAAGTAGAAAACTATTTAAAGTCCACAGTATCAGTCGATACTCCTTCGATTTTTCTTACTCTTAGTTATAGAACTATACTCATCATAGAATCAAACTCAATTAATTCTATATGATTCAGTTATCTTAGTAATATAAAAAAGAAAAGAAAAATAGAGAAAGATTTTTTGTCAAAAATTATATTTATTCTTTAGTCTTACACTCCTTGTATAAATACTATAATTAGATATAAGTTATCCAATAACTATAATTATTATATTCTTTAACTCAATATCAACTTTTGTGTTCAAAAATAATACTTAACAATTGCACATCAAATATGCATAGCTTAAAATATTTATATAAATCTTTAAAGTTTATACTTATTGAGATGGGATACACGCGCAAAGCGCGTACTCTAAGACTAGAAATATTAGACAAAAAATTCCAAGCATCCAACAAATATTCCAAAAATTTCTTGAGAAAAAATGAGCACAAAAAAAAAATCAATTGAATACCCACCTATCTCAAGTCACAAACCCATATAAATTTTAGAGATTTATATATGACATAAACCAAGTAAGAGAAGAAACAGTTGCATCAAATAGAAAGAACAAATAAATATTATTCTAAGAAAGTAATAGTATGTAGATAAAACATCTGGAAAGCTATCAATCTCAAGAGAATTACATATGACAATTTTCTACTTTCCAGTAAACACATGTTCCATTAGTTCCAGTATTATAAGGTATTTTAAGAAATTCTTGAAGCAAATTGTAGGGTACGCTTCCAAAAACTAAGGGTTTGTTTGGAAAGCCATCCGGTAATTAAAATTAGTGTAATTATTAGGGTAATAATTATGCAGTCTAGTAATTACACAGTCTAGTATTTACGACGACTTGTTTGTTTGTCACAACGTAATCACAGTGTAAATACAATCATATTGTTTGGTTGCACAAGTGTAATTACACATCACTCATTATAAACCATAAATAATGTCAAAAAAATTAAAATTTAAAAATAAAAATTAAAATAATGGAAATAAAAAGTTATAAAGAAAATAAATTAAAATAAAAACAAAAAAGAAAGAAATTAAAAAGTAACCTTGTAATTACACAGTATAATTATCACCAATTCTCATCTCTCCCTGGATAATTGGAGAGTGTAATTACACCTAATTCTATGCTGACCAAGTAATACTTCGCCAAACAAACATACCCAACTGAGTAATTACATCCAACTACACTCAAATCCAATTCCCAGGTGGCTTTCCAGACAGGCTCTAATTGTTTAACTTATGTAAGGTAATGTTTTAATCGCTTCCTAAATATTAGTATTTTTTTACCTAGTTCAAGAAAGAAAGATTTAGTGACCAAATTTTAGTTGATTTTAAGGTCCTAAATTATTAAAAAAATAATTAAATTGCAACTTTGTCCATTATGAAATCTGATTTTAAGGGGTAAAAAAAGTAAACGACATTGGCCTTTATACTTTTAATATAGTATATAGATAGATTATTTTATTATTAAATTATTTTTTGTAATAATAAAATTATTCAAATTTACTCATTTATTTAAAAAGTCATAAAATTAATTTTGTAATAAACAAATCATAATTTAGAAGCACATTGATATATGTGTTGTAATTAATGACGTTATGTAAATCGACCAAATATTGGATGTTTTCCAGGAATTCAAGGCCAGTTGCTCTATTATGTTGGTTCTTTTCACGTTACTTGTCAATTCGATCATGAGTTCACGTACCCCATAAATTATCTTATAAATCCGCCTATGCAGTTCTATCGTATGCATCCAACTCTTTGCTGGGAAGGCATTTTGGCAAACTTGTAGGATCACAAGAAACTGATTCTGCCGTGAAAAACTCATTCTGAAGAGCGCGAGCTGCAGTCCCTAGATGCTCAGGTTCTATGGGAAGCAAAAGTGTGCATTACTTCAGAGTTAGCACTTGCTATAAATCGATCATCCACGCCTCTCAACTTCCAAATCATCATTGGTGGATTTGACACTTACGTACCTTACCTAAAATCAAAACATTTTTTGTGGTTGTTGGGTCACAACCGCTTACCAACCCAACAACATTTACATAGGATATGGATAATTAACATCCCATACTTGTACAATATGCCACCAAGAAGAAGAATCAATTACTCATATTTTTTTTAATTGTATCAATGCGAGACAATGTTGGGATAATATGAAATTGGGATTTCTCCGGAAGCGTATTTGTTACTCCTAAATGCACACGTAAATATACGTGATCGTACAAGTAATAAAGTGATAAATCGAGAGTCGAACACACAGAAACTTGTGTTAACTACCCACTAATTTCACCAAAATTATTATTTTGTTGAGTCAATTAGAGTTCAAACATGTGATTATTCCAAGCAATAATTCTAACAAGTAACTAATTTATCAAGCAACAAAATAGTTGTTGTGTATTCAGTAGAGACAAATATTTCAGGAGTGTGAATTGTGATCGATTCATCAATCCTATTATGTTCTAATTAACTCTTTCTTTCATAAAATTCACTCATGATTTGTTACATCCCGTACCTTAATATTAAGATGTACCATAGTAAATCCACATAAGTTCGAAAGGATTATGTTTATTAGGAGGTTATAAAGGGTTTAAGACATTATTATTATGAGACCCTGTAAGTTTACAACCTTGATACCGTTAGATATTATATTAGTGTGGTATTTTCGTTTAAGTGGGTATTTTAGTAAAAGTTTTATAAGTATGATTTTGGATAGTTACCATTATTACTACTTTCGGATATGGTAAATTATACACATAATATGAGAAAGTTTATAAATAAGATTTTCTTTATTATAAAAAAAAATATAAGTTATTTTCTCACAAAAGAATGTTATGTTTTTACCATTTTTAGAATTAAATGTACGAAAATTTGTACCCTTTATACGAGATTAGCAAAATTAAAAGTTGAAAAAATATATGTATTTTTACATGGATGTTTTAACGAAATAATAATGTATGTATTGATTTTATATGGTACCATGATTTATTATTTTAATATTGTAATAGTACTACTTTAGGATGAGGACAAGACTATCTTTGAGGTTATAAGTGCTTATGATATTTATAACAAGTGATAACTAAAGTCGTGAAGGTGAGAGGGTAAACGAGTTGAAGAAATGAGGTTGGTCGAAGGTTGACATTTGAAGATAAAATACGGTTTAAGCTGTAATACCTCGATATTCATAGACTAGTACCATACAATCCATATGACCATGATAGTATGATGTATAAAGTGTATTAAAAATAATTAGAATTTTAAGTAATTTGAGATAATTTTTAATTATGCGGGTAATTGGTTAATTGCCGGGTAGCAGGATATTACCTAATTAATTAATTGAATATTGAATAATATTAAAATCCCCACCCCATCCCACTGTGGCAGCAAACCACTATCCAAAAGATGACTGTTAGTCACCTTTAATTAGGTGGAAACTTAATAGGTTCATTACAAAGGCATTTTCATGACTAATGTTTTCACTTTCTAAAACACTACAATCAGATGCTACCATAGTTGGATTAGAAAAGAACATTTTGTGGTGTTTTGTGTTTAGACTTTATTCTGCAAAATAGCTTTTGTACAAGTGAAGATTCACGTACACATGAATAAACCGTGCTTCTTATGATGAGAGTATGAAAGACCTTATATGATTTGGGCAACAATACCAAGTGGTTACTTTAGCAAAAAAATTGTGCTAAATGTACTAGGAGCTTTTATGGTAGTATTATGTTCACACGCCTATCAAAGAGGAAATGATGTATCTTCGACTTATATGCATCATGTCACAATTTTTACTGATCAGGTATGTTACGACTAATTTTTCCTTTTTTTTTGCATGATCCAAGTAACGATACATAAATGTAATGCTATTTCATAAGTGTTTCTACTCTTAGCAGTTAAGGATGTCTATGTTATTCATTCCCGTAAAATGATATTCAAGCATGTCTAAGTATGTATCTAGTTCCCTATTGAGGCATACAATAAAGATGTTAATATTTATAATATAGTGATACACACATCTTCATGCATATTCATTTACCACCGTGCTACGGCCGGTCGGGCAGTTACCATCGGTTGGGTAGTTATGTATTATTATTTACCGTCGGTTGAGCAGACATGCATATTCATTTACCACCGTGCTACAGCTGGTTGGGCAGTTACCAGCGGTTGGGCAGTTATGTATTATTATTTACCGTCGGTTGGGCAAACATGCATATTCATTTACCACCGAGCTACAATCGGTTGGACAGTTACATATTTACCACCGAGCTACGGTCGGTCGGGCAGTCATACATTTATCATCATGCTACGGCCGATCGGGCAGTTACCACTGATCAGTTGGGAAGTCATGCATCATACGATATAGATAATAGTCTCAGAGGGAAGTAATATATATATATACACACACACACACACACACTTATTATATGTAAGTATAATAAGTATGCAGATAAGGTGGAAATTCAGAGATTCAGGTTGATTCTTATATGTCTTTAATTAATGTTGACTTACTGTTATGTTTCAGTTCTACCTTACATACTCAGTACATTATTCGTATTGATGTTCTTTTGTTGGGGGCACTGCATTCATGCATGCAGGTATAGATAAACAGTTTGACGAGCCCTCATAATTGACGAGATTGGCATTAAGCGAAGGGTCGGTAAGACTCCACCTCATTCGGAGTGCAGCCGAGTTTATGAGTCATCGTGTCAGAGTTTTGCTACAGACTATGGGTAGGCCGGCACCCTGTCCCATTTGATGTCACATAATCTTAGAGACTTTGTAAACAGATGTTCATTTTGTACAGTATGTCAGAGGCCTTGATGGCCCATATGTACTCATGTTTTAAGAACGACGGTTCATTGATATAACGCTTGCCCACTTATAGTTATACATTACGAGTTGTGGCCATGTTGGACCATGATAGTAGAAGAAAAAAAATGGAGTTACAGAGTGGTTTGCTCGGGCCAGTACGGCTCCGGGTGCTAGCCACGCCTCCCTAGGTTTGAGGCGTGACATGATTGCTAATTAATCGAGCAATTGGTATCATAGTATTCTGCCAAATTACTACCCGCCTATTCAAAATAGATTAACGGATATATTCCTATGGAATAAATCTATTAAGAACGTATTAAGATTACGATATTTAATTATGCATGGTGACTAAGTATTTTCTTATCCTAACCACAAATTCGTCCCCTCCCCCTTGCCCCACGCAGAGTTAAGATCATGCTCTCTTCAATTCTTCTCTAATGTAGACGTAGCTTTCCCAAGCATAGCATAGAATGTAAATAGAACCTAACTGTTGACCACACAATTAAGATTTTAATCACAGAATTGAAGAAACAACCATATATTAGTGAATTATAATCAAAGTTAAGTCAAATTTAAATAAAAATATTCATGTCTAAATCACAACCCCAGAACTATGGATTTTAGCCACTCATGATACTATCAAAACAAATTCACAAGTGGGAATAATTGAGAATACTAAAAAAAGATGAAGAAAACTGAGATATCCTCGCTCCTGTATGTTCCTTGTGTGTATTTTTCCTTCCAAGTGGCGTCTCCCCTCTCAAAATAGGCTTAGTCTTGTTTTTATACGCGTTGGGGGAGGGAGACTTGAGCCGAAATAACCTTGTCCTGGACGAAATAGAAGAAACTTCCGTCACCAGCACCTAGGGTAGCGCGGGACGCTATCCCTAGGAAAAATAGCATTCTGACTTTTGCGCCACATGTAGCGCCTCACACTGCCTGTGGTGCTAAAAAGTGGCTATTTTCCAATTTTGCTCATTTTGGCTCCAATATCGCACATTCGCCCCATATTGCCTCCGGATGATTCCTACACATAAAAACACCCCGAATTAGCATAAACCATTACATTTCACATCCAAAATCTACATAACATGAGTAAAATGTAGGCGATATACATATAAATATATATACTTTAAGCTAAATATCAAGAGGACGCCCCCACTTATGTTTGGCTTAAAAAGCTTCTTACACTACCCAAACATAAACATTTCCAATAAATTCCAAATCTTACAATAGTCCCTTCCATTCTATGGCATTTATGGAAGACTCGTAATAAAAACTGCTTTGAAAATCTTAGGCAGCTCCCTCAAACATCCATTATATATCAAATGGCTTCTGAATTTCACTATTCACATCGATCATAAATGCCTGGAAATCAAAAATGTCATTACATCTAAAATGGGAACCACCACCACGACGCTTCTTTAAGCTTAACCTATATGGGGCCATGTGACATCCCAATACACTAGCAGGTTTTGGTGGGATTATCCGGGATGACGAAGGGAATCGGGTAATGGGATATGCAAGCAACATTGAAGCAACCTCTGTTGTTCACATTGAAATAATGGCATTGTTGAGAGGATTACAACTAGCTCTACTTCATAAGCTTACACCCCTGGAAATCAATATAGACGCTGTAGAGGTAATTAGCATGTTATACAACAACACTACCATTTACTCATATATGATTAATGATTGCAGATACTTGATCCGCCAGCTGGGTGATCCAACAGTAATACCCGCTTATAGGGAGCAAAACATAGTAGCGGACCTGCTAGCTCATTTGGTGGAATTGATGGGGAGTAATATCACCTTTTTGGAGCAACCACCACCTTTTGTTATGGCAAACGTAGAAGCTGACAAGCAGGGGTATCTAAGAAGCATACATAGTAAAAGTCACTATACATTGCAAGATAACCCCAAACTTTTTTGTATACCATCCGACAATGCTTCGTCTAGTAGTACCACCTTCCTTAGTCAACTAGCCAAGATACATAGTACTAATAGTAGTCATGTTCCTACTACTTGTAATTCTGCTGTACTATCCTAGCCCCCTGTAATGCATCTTTAATTAATAGAAGTAGTCTTTTGAACCAAATAATAAATAAAAATATTCACTTTCTCTCAAAAGGAAATATACATCAATTTATACATTATTTTTCTTGAGAAATATACTTATGTCACTAAAGTGCGGTCCATATTTTGGCTACCTATAATTTTAAACCCATTTTGACCCTCTAACAATTACGAATTGTCAATAAAATTCATTAAGAACAGGAATTAGAATCATGTACCTGTTACGCATCGGAGTAAAATCACAACCCAGAAAATTTGCCCCTAAGTTCAACTTTGATTCTCTTGAAAAACAAAGTATAGTTCCACTAACTAAATGTCTTTCTTTATGTGTGTTTTACAAAATAAGGAGAAAACTCTTCTCTGTTAAAAAAGAAGATTGATAAGAAGAAGATTGACAAGAAGAAAGGCTCGTTCCTTTTCTTAGATTTTCTCTGTAGAAATAAGAAGCCCAAAATAAGTTTTTTAAAGAGAAAGAAATTAACTGCTTTGAGAAAACTGCTCTCACCTACACCCAAACATGTAGTAACTTCTCCAAAGAAGTTATTTTATTCTCAAACTCTATCGCTTCCCAAATGGGTTGGGTCAGCCCATATAGAGCAACCAGTATCCGAATTTAATATCCAACATCTCCCACTTCGCTCATGATGGGCTGGAACTCAAACCAGTATCATGAATAAACAACACACTTAATTCATACAGATAAGTAGTTCGTGCGGCCTGCGAGCATCAAGATCAATAATATATTTCAAACCTATTAAGGTTATTCTAAATCTCTATGTAGAAATCCGATCACATTCAGAAAGGATTCACTACTATCATGAGGATCTTATTACTCGCTATACCCCAGTCATCACCCGCTACTCCAATAGCTAGTTATTTGATCCCTCATCCTCAAAAGAGGTGAACTCGAGTTCAAGTTTAACTTTGTATCCACAATTACACCTAATACCCTCGTGGTAAGTGTAATGGTCGACCTATGAATACAAGTTAAATTACTAAATTTTAGTCGCCTTCCCTTTCTACTCGAATCTTTCCATTCCAAATCAACTGCCTTCCTAGACATGCACTGCATTATCGAATCACTCATGAATATTAGTGACATGCTAAAGTAGCAACATTGATTGGAATTTCAAGAGACAATAAAAGGCCAAACGGTATCTTCATAATAATTGATATAACTTCTTTGGGCTCTCACACAATGAAGAAGAAGGGACTCATTTTTCCATTATCCAATTGGTCGATAGCACACGTGGTATGGAACACATGTTACGGTGTTCTCAACTTATATTGGCGTGTGTGTCTTTTTTTTTTAATCATTCAACACTGTACAGATCTTGGTCTAGACACCTTCAAGTGTCTAACCCGAGTTTCTCACATCAATAATCCTCAAACCATCTTCTTAGAGAAACTCGCATCTGGCTTACAAAATAATTCATGATCAAATAGTGAAATTCGTAAGTCTGATTAGTTGTCAAGATCGACCTCTACAAGTAAATATAACCTTGCATTATCCAAGGTTCTATAAATTCTTATCTCTTCATGATTCTTAACGTAAGAGGCGATTGCTCGTGTGAGAGAGCCTATCTCGCGACTTGTTTGACACACTTTATCAACAAAACATCCATCACATGCATACGAGATATAAGCATAATTCAAGAGTCAAATATTGATGAGCATATTATAATATTAAAGTCATTTTAAAATAGATAAATATGTTCATATCCTTCGCAAACCTAGAGCCATAGCATGTTTCTCAAACAAGTCTCTAGATATCGCCTTTGTAAAAGGATCAGCTATCATGCTTCGTGTAGGAATGTACTGTAAATTTATCTCTCCACTTGCTATCATGTCTCTCACAAAGTTATACTTGATGTCAATGTGTTTGGTCTTGCTGTGATACTTAGGATCTTTTGTATATGCAATAATCGCTTGACTATCACAATATAGAGTCCTGGAATCCTGAGAGTTCTTTGTAATATCCAAATGCTCAAAAGATCTCTTCAACCAAACAGCTTCTCGTACAGCAAACGCACAAGCCACGAACTCAACTTCGATCGTTGAAAGGGTTGTACATGTTTGTTTCTTATTTTTCCATGATATATCACCACCATTAAGTAAGAAGACATAACCGAATGTTGAATTTCTATCATTTCGGTCACCATCCTAATCAACATCTGTATATCCTTTCAAGTATAAATCATTTCCACTATAACATAGTGAATAATCTGCAGTTCCCTTCAGGTATCTGAAAATTCTCTTCACAACTTCCCAATGATCTCTTCCAGGATTGGATTGATACCTACTAACAAGACCTACGAGATAACAAATGTATGGACGAGTACACATCATAACGTACATCAAGCTCCCGACAACACTTGAATATGGAACTCGAGACATGTCTTCCTTTTTATTTTCAGTATTGGGGACACATTTCAAGGCTTAAAGTTTCACCTCTCACTATAAGAGTATCCATTGATTTGCAACTATTCATGCGAAAACGCTCCAAAATTTTCTTTATATAAGTTTGTTGAGATAGGATCAATAACTTTTTGGAATGATCTCTTTAGATATTAACTTCAACGATATAGTCTGCCTCGCCCATATCTTTCATGTCAAATGACTTTAAAAGCCATTAGTTGATACTTTTCAAATACTCCAAATTGTTTCTGGCCAATAAAATATTGTTCACATAAAGAGAAAGAATTACAAACATCTCATTGAACTTCTTCACATAAATGTGATGGTCTTCATTGATCATGGTGAAATCATACGAGATCACCTCCTTGTGAAATCTCAAATACCATTGCCTTGAAGATTGCTTCATGCCATAAATAGATCTTTTCAATTTACAGACTGTGATGACCAAAAAGGTCATCCCGTATATTCTAGCTAATTCTGTGTTCCGAGGTCGTGAAAACCTCCTTCTATCTCACCTTGATTTGCATGCGCAGCCCGGGCGTGTAGCCGGGAAGCCTTTATGTGAAAAACTGATAATTTTGTATTAGAAATTTGAATAAAGTTGACTTCAGTCAATGTTTTTGGTAAACAGACCCGGACCCATAATTTGACGGTCCCGGAGGGTCCGTAGAAAAATATGGGACTTGGGCGTATGCCCGAAATCAATTTCCGAGGTCCCAAGTCCGAGAAATGAATTTTTAAAGAAAATTATTTTCTGAAAAATATAAAGGTTTTTGAAAATGAAATTTGAGGCGAAACCTGTGACATCGGTCCCGTATCATGGTTCCGGAGCCCGGTACAGGTTAGATATGTTTTATATGTGTTATTTGTTAAGTTTGGTAATAAGCGGACTTGGTTTGACGTGATTCGGACCTTAAATGCAAAATTTAAAGTTTAAAAAGTTTTGAGAATTTTTATGGATTTGGAGGTTTAATCCGATGTTTATGATGTTACTTTGGTGTTTTGATTACTCGAATAACCCCGTACGATGTTTTTGAGGTTGTGTGTATATTTGGTTTTGAGCCCCGAGGGCTCGGGTGTGTTTCGGATAGGGTTCGGGTCCATTTTCTCTCATTTTCCTATGTTGTTTCTGCTATCTGGTGTCCTCTTCTATGCGATCAGATAGACAAATCCGCGATTGCATAGTGTAAAATGGACCAGCCCAGTTTCCTTAACCGCGATCGCACAGTCTACTTCGCGATCGCACATCTTGTAGACTTCACTCTACGCGATCGTATACACACCTTCGCGATCGCACAATGCTATTTTGGCAGTGGGCATTTCTTCTTCTATGCGATTGCAATAATTGGCCCGCGATCGCATTGAACAAAAAGTACCTGGGCAGTGACCATAAGTCTCTTATATGCGATCGCATCAACCCATTCGCGATCGCATTATACCTTTTTGCCAGCAACATTTTTTCTTCTATGCGATCGCGTCCTTGTGTCCGCGGTCACAATGCTTTAAATCACTGGGCAGAATATAAACTTCCAAAAATCGGGGTTTCACCATTTTAAACATATTTTTACTTCTAGAACTCGATTTTGGGCGATTCTTTGAGAATTTTTCACACAAATCGAATGGGTAAGTGTTCTTCCACTAGAATTAAATATATTTCATGAATTAGTTCTTGTTTTTATCATTTAATTTGTGTTTTGGGTTGAGGGGATTGTGGGTTTTGAAAGAAAATTTTTAAAATGAAAAATCATAATTTGAAGGACCAAATGTTATCAGAATTGGATAAATTTAGTATGAGTGAACTCGTATCGGAATGGGTAATCGGCATCCGTAAAATTTGTCCGGTACCGAGGTGCGGGCCCGGGGGTCGATTTTTATAAATTTGCAAAGATTGAAACTTTATTATTCGGAATCGTTCCTTATACGTTTTATATGTATTTTTGAAGTTGTTTTAGTTGATTTTGAGCCGTCTAGAGGCCTTCCAGCCCGAGAAGTCTATTTTTGAGTACTGGGTTGTTGTCTTTGAGGTAAGTATCTTGCTTAACCTTGTGTGGGGGAACTACCCCTTAGGATTGAGTCTTCTATGTTGATTGTAGTCCGCGTACGCGAGGTGATGCGTGCGTAGTCGGACTTATTTGCAAATAGATTGCCCTTTAGGGATTTTTAGGTCCTTATGTTCCCCGCGTATGAATTGAAATTGCTATTCCTGAATTCCTGATTTCTAGTTTCATCTCTCCCTGCTTATATGATCTTAATTGACTTAAATGAAGACTTTATTTTTCCTACCGTTATACTATATCTTTCTTCATACGCTGCCTATGTGACTAAAACTAGTATAATCTCGCCCTATAAATGTCTAACAAGTAATTGGAATATCTATACGTTGGTCAAGCATGCCCGTGATTCGTACATTGTGATTTAAATGATTTTCCTCTTAAGTACTACGTAGGTTTAATTGATGACCGCCCATTTTGATGGTATTCTTTGATTCTGCCTATTTACTGAGCGTTTGTTCAAACTGAGTTTATTCGGTGAAGCTAATTGTCTAAGTGATATTGGTTATAGTTGATTCCCTTGCCGGGATGATTTGGTTTCTTGGTTGCGAACTTGAATATATAGAATCGTTGCTATATTTGTCTTGTTTTCCCCTCGTTATGCTGTTTTCTCTTTGTGCTTGGCATTCCTTTCAGTGGCTACTTCTTATGAGTGAGTTTTTACCATTTTGTGATTTAAGTCTTTGTATTGATTTTCTCATCGCACTTTGCATTCGGTCTTGTTTTCTTTTGCGCCGGTTGTGGCAATATATGTTGTTTCTGTCGCATTCTGGTGGTCTTCCTCAGTGGCTGCATTGCAGGACTACCGTCAGAGATCCGGGAGCTTTTCCCCTATACTGCATCGCATATTTAAATTGGGACTACGGACAGAGATCCGGGAGCTTTCCCCCTGTACTGCATCGCATATTTAAATTGGGACTACGGACAGAGATCCGGGAGCTTTCCCCCTGTACTGCATCGCACATTTATATTGGGACTTCGGACAGAGATCCGAGAGCTTTCCCCCTGTACTGCATCGCATATTTAAATTGGGACTACGGACAGAGATCCGGGAGCTTTCCCCCTGTACTGCATCGCATATTTAAATTGGGACTACGGACGAGATTCAGGGAGCTTTCCCCTTGTACTGCATTGCATGACAAATTCAGAGTTGCGGACTGAGTTCCAGTTGTTTTAGCATTGAGGAGATTTGGATCGAAGGATATATATGTATATATATATATATATTGAAAAGTATAGCTGAAAAGCAATGATCTTCAGGAAAAGTTATGTCTCAAAGACTTCTATTTCGAAAGTATATTTGAAAAGTATTTGTCTTGTAGAAAAATGATATTTGAAAGAGCAGTATTTGGGAAAGTATATTTCAACACCACGTATTTTGAAGAGACTATGTTTTAAAGATTTCTCTTTATAAAAATATATAAATATTCATTAAGAGAAAGTATGTTTCAAAAAAGAAATTTCTCTATTCCGAAATGATTATATCTTTAAAGCTTTCAAAATAAACTCACGGTTTAAAGGTTTTCACTCGAAGGTTTGACCAGTTTTATTGAGTTTATTGGCTAAGGCTTGACGTGAATAAATTGATGCTGTGCTGAGTTGCTAGTGCTTTTATTGGATTGTGATTCCCGCCATTTGGATTGCATTCTTTCCATTCTCTTTGCGTATTTCTATTATGCTGTCCGTTGATCGTAATTATTGAATTTTCTTCCGTATTATTCGTTCGTATCGTTAATTATATTGAAAAATCTTTAGATAGATATTATGTTTCGATCATTTATACATTTATGCCTTTTTATTTATTAGACTGGTGGTGTCTTGACTAGTCCTCGTCACTACTTCACCGAGGTTAGTCTTGATACTTACTGGGCACCGTTGTGGTGTGCTCATACTACACTTCTGCACATTTTTGTGTGCAGATCCAGGTTATTGTTGTTAGTAGCTGCGCAGATCATTGTTGATAGACTCAAGGTAACCTGCTGCTGCGTTCGCAGGCTTCAGAGTCACCTTCCTGTTTTATTTCTATTCAACTGTACTTACTTATTCCTAGACAGTTGTATTTAGATTTGATAGAAAGATTTCGTAGAGCTTATGCCTTGTATTTACCAGGTTTTGGGAAATTGTAAACTCTTTCAAGATGTCTATATCGATACTGTTATAATTCCTTTATTATTGTTGTTGTTCAGTGAAAATTTTAGGCTTACCTAGTTCCTAAGACTAGGTGCCATCACGATACCCAACGGAGGAAAATTTGGGTCGTGACACAGACCTTATTTTCTTGTCCTTTAATGATGAAGCCTACAAGTTGTTCGATGTAGATTTCTTCATTTAGTTCTCCATTGAGAATAACTGTCTTCACGTCCATTTGATGTAATTCCAAATCCAAACGTGCGACAATAGCCAAAAGTAAACGAATTGATGTAAACTTCACAACTGGTGAAAATGTTTCCTCATAATCTATTCCGGCTTCTTGAGTAAAACCTTTTGCCACAAATCTGCCTTGTATCTTTCTATTGACCCATCCTCTTTACGTTTAACTTTGATAACCCATTTGTTTCCAATGGCTCTATGCCCAGGCAGAAGGTCAACTAGATCTTAAACTTTGTTGGTTTTCATGAACTCTAATTATTCTCTCATTGCTTTCATCCACTCCTCTTTTCCAGAGCTCGATAAAGCCTCAGTCACAGACTTTGGCCCATCCATTTCTGTGGGAGATACCAAGAAAACATAATCTTCAATGTCATAAGTACGTTTGGGTATATTTTTCCTAGCACTCTTTCGTAGTTGAAATTCAGGTTCGTCAGAAGGATTCTGGGATTGAGAGTTCCCACTCCCACTCGGATCAAGAATAAGATCTTGATCAATTTAATTATCAACTGTTTCAGAAGATACTTGCTGACTCTCCGAATTCAACATTTCATAAATAGGCTCTCCATTCTTTACCTCACCCTTCTTTGGAAAATCATTTTCCAAAAATGTGACATCTCGCGATTCAATCTTAGTAACACTTCCATCCTCTAATTCACCAATGAACACATACCCTTTGGAGTGTTCTGAATATTTTATAAAGATACATTTCTTGCCTTTGGGACCTAATTTACCAAACTTGCTAAAATAATCTTTTACATATGCAACACAACCCCAAGGTCATAAATCCTTTAAGTTTGGTTTATGACCAGTCCATAGTTCATAAGGAGTGGAAGAAACTGATTTAGAAAGCACTTTGTTCAATATGTAAGTTGAAGTCAATAACGCATCTCCCCAAAAGGAGATAGGTAAATTTTCCTGCGCCATCATGGACCTTATCATGTCCAGTAGTGTTCTATTCCTCCTTTATGTTACACCATTTTGTTGAGGTGTGTACGGAATAGTTAACCGTCTTATGATTCCCTTTTCATTGCACAATTCTTCAAATTCTTTTGAAAGATATTCACCCCCTCTATGGGTTCTTAAGTTCCTAATCCTTTTGTCTAATTGATTCTCAACTTCATTCAAATATTTCTTAAAACATTCAAGTGCTTCAGATTTATGAGAAATCAAATAGACATAACCAAAGCGTGTGAAATCATCAATGAACGTAATGAAATATAAAGCACCATACCTGGCGCTTACATTCATTGGACCACCGATATATGAATGGATTAATTGCAATGGAGAATCAGTTCTCTTAGACTTTCCAAATGGTTTACGTGTAATCTTTCCGGCAAGATAATTTTCACAAGTTGGCATTTCAATTTTAGAGAAAGAACCTCAATGTCCTTCCTTAGCCAATCTATTCATTCGATCCTGCCCTATGTGACCTAATCTTTCATGCCATGTAATAACATCAACATCATTGTTACTAGAATAACATGCCATAACACAACGGTCAACATAATAGTTATACGTAGATGGATTACAATCTAACACAATAAAACCATCATAACAATGTCCAAAACCATAAAAAACATTATCTTGAGTAATTCTAAGACCATTGCAACTAAAGTTCAAATTGAAATCTAAATCTAGAAGAACATACATAGAGACTAAGTTTTGCCGAATATCTGGAACATATAGGACGTCATGCAACATCAAAGATCGGCCACCATGCATGTCCATTCTACAAGTGCCTATCCCTTTAACTTCAAGCTCTGCATTATTTCCCACATATACATGCTTTGATCCAGGTGGAACTTGACAAAACCCTATAAATGCTTCTCTATCACGGCTCACATGGTCGGTGGCCCCTGAGTCTACAATCCACACAGGATAAGATTTAGTTAGTAAAATAGTGCTAGAAACATATATAGCACTAAGAGATGCATTTTGAAATACTACCTTTTTCAGCTCAGTACACTCACGAGCAAAATGCCCTGGGACTTGGCAATTGTAGCACTTCATCTTGCTCTTGTCTTTCTTCTTGTAGAACCGTTTTTCTTTCTTCGAATTTGGTTTGTTTCTTTTCTTGGAGGATCCTTCTCCGGTCTCCTTACCCTTTCCAATATTTTTCTAGTTTCTCTTGCGCTTGAAGCTTGATTTGTTTGTACTACTTGATTCTGCCACAAAGGCATTAGGTACAACTTTGGCAGCACCAAGCCGCTCGTCTTCAAGCTCCACATGACGGGCAACATCAACAAAAGTTTTTATGATATCATTATGGATCAAGTTAACCTTCAGATGTTCCCAATTATTGGGAAGAGACCGAGTCACTGCCTGAACCTGCTGCTCGTCAGAGAGAACATGGCCAACACTTTTGAGTTGAGCAATCATATTTGACATCACTCTTAGATGTTTCTTGACACTGTGATCATGACGTTTTTTGTACGTGTTATACTTGATTGTCAGCTGTCGAAGGTGAGTCACAATTGTACCCTTATATGCCTCTCTTAAATATGCCCACATGGCTTGAGAAATAGGATATTATTCACATTCATGGATGAGATCATCAACAACTGAACTTACAATAATTCCACGTACAGTGGAATCTTTCTTTTTTCAACTATTGTAAGTTTCTAGATCCCTCATGTGTTGGGCAGTGTTACCTCCTTCTGGGTGACTCATAACATGGTTAATACTCCTAAGAGCATCTTGCTCTTCGAGTACATACCATGTCTTACGACTCCAGATGTCGTAATTTTCACCATTCAGTTTGTCACCATGTTCAAGTCAATAATGATACTTCTCGATGACATGTCTGTTATTAGAGATAATTTTTAAAGTTTAGTTCATCAATATATACTTCAGTCAATTTATACATGTGCCTACATACTTAAGTAAATTAATTATAATGTTAATTCTGCATTTAGTATAGAATCGAAGGTCACTACGTTTCCATCCATCATCTATATCTAAATATGTTAATTAATATTAAAATCACTTCGTAGTGTGTACTTTATTTCAAGTCTCAATCCATTAAAAAAAATATAATAAACAATGTATGTAACTGGTGATATAAATAACATAATTTAAATTTCATTAAAACAAAATATATAATGACAATTTACATGTTTGCTAGGACATCCATGTACCAATCGAATACTGACTCTTGCACATATACGCTAAAAGGTGCACCAGACCAAACATCATGATAAATCTCAGTTAAATTTCACCCTAAGGCTCTCGAAGAGAGTCTACTAAAATAGCTAATGCTTCCCAATCAATTATCTCTATATAATTAGACAAATTCAGCTCTTTTTAACTGAAAAAGGTGTACATGTTCAGGAACGGAAGCATTAGGGCCCATTTTAAATTCCTTAAATTCCCAAAATTTCTTTTCTACTTCCCTTCTTTCATCCCTTCGATGCCCTAAATCATATTGCCTCGCCCTTAAGACATTCCTAATGACTTCAGGCTCTGAGTCTAAATCATTATAGAAATAAGTGTTTAACAAAAGAATTAGACCCTTTGACTAAATCATATTTTTAAGATGAACACGGGTTACTGATATTCAAGGAAATGGAGAAAAATGAATAACAAACAATATTGCAGAAATAGAAAAGTGAAGTCAATTATATTCGAGAATCAAATGCCTTTACAAGTTGTATTCCCCTCCCTTATATAGAAGATTCTTATAACGTACAACTCTTGCTATGGTTTCTCATTAATGACTAATTATGACATTAATGAGGCGTTACAAAGGATAACGGTAATTGGGGTACAGTTACATAACGTTTGAGTAATCAATTGTGGGTCTTTAAATCTGCCCGTAACTTTGTCTAGATTCATTCTGACCATGCCTCTCCCCTGTTTGGATCAGGTTGAGTTTCCCGTGGCTGATAAGCTCGAGGGTTTACTGAATCGTGCCTCTTTGTACCATACCTCTTCAAAGAATCACATCCAGCTGTCGCGTTTTCCTGTGTCCATGTGACTGGCTGAGTTGTCAAAAGTTGGCTTACGTGTGAAACTCTTTTTTACCAATACAGATAGTCCCCCCACTTACCATATATTTAACGATTAATATTTGGTAAGTGGATATTCATTTATGGCGGGAATATTTTGCCGCCGCTTTTCCTCGAATCATTGTATCCTTTTCTGCACCATAGGCGTTGTTTTCCACTTCCATTTAATGCTCATACCACGTGTCCTTTTCGAATTAGTTCTGCATTTACTCAGCACCTTTTAGGGCTCTTTGCGGCTGTGCCAGTCCCGATGTGACATCTTCAATTATGACTTTTCATCATTATTTTTCTTTCTTTTTTTCCCATGTTTGACGGTTGTCCTCAAGTATAAATACCTTTCTTCTTTTCTTTGCTTCCACGAAACACTTTTCTAACTTTGTCTTTTGTAAAGAACTTTCTTCTTGCCTTTGTAAACATGTCTTCTTCAAACCAACCTCAGGGAGCAATAGATATTGAAAGTTTAACTCCATCTTCTGCTCCGACTAGGAGTCGGAGGGGTGGTAGACTTAGAAGTCTAGGATCCACTCCTTCGAGGGGATCCTCTTCTTCTCAGATAGTTCCTTCTCCTTCCACTAGATCTCTAGTTTCTCCAAGGTTTAGGGTTTCTCGGTCTTCGCCTAGAGGTAGAGGAAAACGCCTTCGTGAACCTGGAGTCGATGAAATTGTCCCTACTGAGTTTGCTTTTGCTAGGAATAGTCAAGTTCTTGTAGACCAATCTTCTTCTCTTGAAAGTGTCGAAAGATATTCAACCCTTATAACTGAGGGTCAGATTTACCTTATTCGTATCCAAATTCGAGATTTCCGAATAGTAATCAAATAATAACGTCTTACAAGACGGGATATTCTTTTGTTTATACGTACCCTTTCACTCTAGGGTTTAGACCCCCCATTGACCCAATCATAATTGAGTTCTGCCATTTTTTCAATATCTGCTTAGGACAAGTTGGTCCGCTTGTGTGGTGAGTTGTCGCATGTCTTAGGAGTTTGGCTTCTTTAGCCTCGGTTCCTTTTACTTTCAACCGTCTTATTCATCTCTACTCTCCTACCTTATTTCGTGAAGGGGTTTTCACTCTGACTGCTAGAAGCAAAAGAGTGCTGGTAACCCCTGAAGATGATAAGGATAGGGGTTGGTACCTCCGGTATGTTGTTGTACCCACTGTGGTTTAGTGGGTGAAGAAAATCTTCCCTTCCCTGAGAAGTGGAATCGCACACGTGAGTATGCTTTAGCTCACATTTATTTACTTTTTCTCGTTTTGACTTGTGATATTTTATTAACACCGTATCTGTTTCTTCTTCTCTCAGCAATCATGAATACTGTTGAGAATGTCTCCGGTATTCGTGATTAGGTAGAAATATTATTGTCCGTTGCTCCTTTAGAAGAGAGATCTTGGAAGTAACTCGCTGGGAGGTATGGTTGGCATGTAAAGACTCACGGTAAGTGAAACTCTTGTTCTTGATTCTTTCCTTACTTGAGTCTCTTCTTTCTTTGTCGTTTAACTTTTTCCCTTTTAATAGGGTTCTCCGCTTCATCTATCCCGAAGATGTCTTTGGCTCAGGCCCAAGAAATTATTGTTGGTTCATCTTCCTCGAAGAGGAATATTGGTGAGTCTCGTTCCGTAGAAGAATAAGAAGAGGGTGCTTTAGTGCACATGCCACGGAGAAGACGGGTGGTTTCAGATTATGAGCTTACACCCTTAACCTTGACTTCCGTGTCTGTGATTGATCCTCTGTCCTTGATGATGTTTCAGATTTCCCTATTCATGAGGGTGTTGATCTCGCTCCTGACGATATCCCTTTGGCTGCCGTCTTTCCTGCTTCTTCGAGAGAAGTTGTCTCGTCTGTTCCTTTGGCTATTTCGGCTTCTGCTATTGCTTTGACCGTAACTTCCTCGACTCTTCAACCCTCTGTGCCTGCTGCTTTGCCCGTGGCTTCTTCAACTCCTCAACCCTCTGTGCCTATTGTTGTTCCGTCTCTGCCTGCTTCCATGCCTTCCGTTAGGGAAGTAGGGTCTTCTAGCAGAGAGATGCGGCAGGTGGTAATAGAGGTTCCAGCTGAGGGGAATCTTTTCAAGAAAACAGGTGAGCCCGAAGTGTGGCTCAAGCCTTTGATAGGTCCCTCTGAGATAGAAAAGCTATCCAGTCACGGTGCTCTTACATGGGCTAATGAGGTCGTGCATACTTCTTTGAAGGTATGATGCAAGTTATCCTCTTTCATTTTCATATATTAAATTTACCATATCTGACTGGTTTATTTCTTGTAGATTAACCTTATAGGCATGGAGCTTATGAAGAGGATTTCAAACACAGACCATGAGACAAAAGAGTTACAGGCCGATGTTTATAATTGGAAAGCACAATATGATAGCCTAAGGATAGACATGGATGATTTAGAAGAGGAAAGTAGTACCTTGAAGTGGCAGATGAGACTCATGGCAGCAGAACTGACAGTAGAGAAGGCTTCTTCCAGTCAAGCTGATAAAGACAAGAGTGTTCTGGAGTCTTCGTTTGCTGATCAGCTATCCCGTGCCTCATAGGAGATTTGAGACTTGAAAAACTTGTTGGGCAGAAGGAGGAATACTCAGGTGAGCTCGTGCAATCACTCACTCGTACTCAAGAAGACCTTCATAAGGCTTTAGACAAAGCTCAATCTTTAGAGGAGTCGATTGTACCGTTAAGGGCCGCCCATGAAGCTACGAAAGCGGAGAAGGATGGATTGAGAGCTGAGCTTCAAGTATGGGAAAAGGATTATGAAGATCTTGAAAAGGTGGTTGCTGTCGATGTGAGCTGGGCGTACCTGAATTTTCGCCTTGACACATTGATGGAAATGAGTCAAGAGGGTTTTGACCTTAGTGCTGAAATAGCTAAAACTAAGGAAGCCATGGAGAAGGCTCAACAAGTTCATAACCTCTATTCACCAGATGGTGAGATTCCAGCCGCTCATGCCTCTTCATCCCTTGTTGCTCCCACTCCTTCTGCCAGTGCCGTCAACTCCTCTCTTGAAGAAATTTAGTTGGTTCATCCCCCTCTTTTTTTTTCTTTGTATCAATTGGTGGTAACCCCCAGTCCCATCGGTGGTAAATTTGGATTTCTTTAAAGTCCCCAAATGACCACCACACTGTATATAAAAAATTTATATGGCTAAGTATAATTTAATACTTAGTTTTAGCCGTTTTAATATATTAATGTTAGTTCGACTTTTTGTTGAGTTTCTGTTTCACTCTTTAAGTCTTTTGCATGCTTTAGACTACTCGTACCTTTTTGTAATAGGCACAGTGTCATATTAAATGTGTGCCTTTTTGTAATAGGCATATTTTATGGAAGAGGGCCCTTTATAATTGACATGAATAAGATGTCTCAACTTCATGATAATGCAATAGAGTGGTAGGAATTTTACACATGCTTAAAAATGTTTCCAAGGATAGTTTTTTTGTCTGAACTTCCATGACATTTTACATGTGTTTGGTTATCGTCTAAAACTCATGTTTGCGACTATGTTGTTTAACATATTTGATGTACTCTTGCGTTTCGTAACTGTTTTTCATGTGTAACAATTTTTCAATATTAATACAAGGAAACAACTGTTTTTTACTAGTAAAAGTTTTTATAAAGATTGGGGTTTTTACCCGCAACTGTTTTGGAAACCTTCTTCTAATAAGAACGAGGGAAATGTTTTCTTATTCGTAACTGTTTTTATTTGATAACGGTTTCTTGAACAAATACAAGGATTTAGATCTTTCATCCATAACTGTTTTATTTGAGAACAGTTTTTGAATGAGTATAAAGATGAACATTTCTTTCTCGTGACTAATATTTTTACTTTCAACCCGAACATGTTCGAAGGTTTTTGCTCTTTGCATTAGGCTTTGTATTTGGATGGCTCTTTTGATTTCTTTTGATTCTGCTCGTGTCACTTGTCTCGTTGGGTAGATGGGTCTTCAGGCTCCAGATTTTGACTTTCTGATAGTCTTCTTTGCTTCGTCTTAGCCTTCCATATTGTATAGTCCCCCACGTGTTTGAGCTTTGAAGAATGAAATATCGAGCACTTGATTATTACTTCCTTGTGGTCCTTTTCCTGAAAAGGAAAAACATTCCGGACTCGAAGGTATATAGTTTTTTAGATGATGACTGCTTAACCCTTTTAAAACATCCATCAGAAAGTGTAACCCTAGACCGGGAATTGTGTTATTTCCTCGCGAATTTGCAGGTCTAATATCATCATCTGGTGATGGGTTAGCTTTATGCCTATCATCTAAAAAAGTTAGTAAAATTTTTTAAATGTTCAAACTAAAATCGAACGTGTGATACCTAACGGGGGTATTCTTTTCCTTTAGAAGTAATACTTCTTTAGGTGGATGGCGTTCCAGCTTGTTGGTAGAACTCAGCCGTCCATAACTTCCAACTCATAGGTGCCTTTCCCAGCTATGCCTCGGATTTTGTAAGGTCCTTCCCAGTTTGGATTTAGCTTTCCTGCACCTGCTACTTTCGTTGATTGAAAGACTTTTTTGAGGGCGAAGCCCCCAATCTTGAAGTACCTGAGATGAGCTTTACGGTTGTAATAACGCTCTATGATTTGTTTTTAAGCTGCCATCCGTATCAATGCTTCTTCTCTCCGTGGTTCGAGCAAGTCCAGGTTGGTCCTCAATTCGTTGTCGTTTTCTCCCTCCATAGTTGTTGATAACCTTATTCTTGGTTTGCCAATATCCACAGGTATTAAGTCTTCTAAGCCATAAATAAGTGCGAACGGAGTTTCTCCCGTGGCTATTTTTGAAGTTGTTTTGTGTGCTCATAGTACCGCTGGTAA
Organism: Nicotiana paniculata; assembly: GCA_005239505.1. Lineage (NCBI taxonomy): Eukaryota > Viridiplantae > Streptophyta > Magnoliopsida > Solanales > Solanaceae > Nicotiana > Nicotiana paniculata. Next base: position 49,167 of record ML311403.1, read on the forward strand.
CTCATCAGGCCAGTTTCCTTTGGCTTTATCCAGCCGCTTCTTTAGATTGTTGATGATGACCTTATTCGTTGACTCAGCTTGACCATAGCCACGGGGTGGTACAGCGTTGAAGTGATCCGTTTGATTTGCCAACTTTCGAAGAATTCTGTGATTTGCGAGCCTATGAATTGTGGGCCATTATCACACACAATTTCCTTTGGTATTGCAAAGCGGCATATTGTGTTTCGCCATAAGAAGCTTTTAACTTCCTTTTCTCGCACTTGTTTGAACGCTTCTGCCTCTACCCATTTTGTAAAATAGTCGGTTTGCACGAGTAAATACCGTACCTGTCCTTTAGCTGTGGGAAGAGGTCCCACTATATCCATACCTAATTTCATGAAAGGCCATGGGGATATTATCGGATGCAATAATTCCACTGGTCGATGCATGTTATTGCAAACCTTTGGCACCTGTCATATTTGGATACGAAGTTCTCAGCTTCTTCTTCCATCTTAGGCCAATAGTATCCA
>ML311406.1:0-163756 GCA_005239505.1 Nicotiana paniculata
TAAGAATAAAATCTAAAACAACTAGCATAATTAAACTACAAAGTAAGAAAGAAAATATGTACAAAGTGATGTTTTGCCTTCGATCCACTCTAATCTCGAATCTCTGTGTATCCCTGTGAATCTCCCCTTGTAGTTGTGTTTTAGGAGTCTATTTATAGGTTTTGGGGTGAACCCTAACCGTGTAGGAGACTTCTATTTCAATTAGAAAACACTTAAACTCGTCAAAACTCGATTTCTGGCCGACTGGGGACCCTGGCGTTTGGACCCAAACGCCTGGCTAACGCCAGGCCAGGGCTGGCGTTTCAGCCCAAACGCCTGGCTAACGCCAGGGTGGGGCTGGCGTTTCAGCCCAAACGCCTGGCTAACGCCNGCATCAAATACACCTAGGTTTTAAACCTAGAATAACATAGCCTCATGTCGGATCCCTAGTAGGAATATTTGTTTGCATCACATGCATTTGACTTAGGGGACTCAACACTGGGGTTGTGTCCGTCTAGGACAGGTGTACCCAAAATAAAAGACCATCCAGATGCATCTTACATGCTATGTGTGCATTTATTGGTTTCGGCTTGTTTGTTAACCGACTAAGGAAACAATAATAACAGAAAGACAATGAGTGAGGTAGGATAGAAAATTCACCCAGTCCTAAAAACTCCGGTATTTGGAAATGCCTCGAAACTCTCCGGATGTGAGATACGTAGATACGTAGGGAACCTTCATTGGGTCCCGCCCGGCTTTTTATTAAATTTTATTTTTACCCAAATGGCCAGAAATGTCCCAACGGGGCACTGGAAGGATGTTTTTGAGAGAATAGCCACCTATGGTCCTTTTCTAATTTTTATTTTTTTGGCTACTAGCAAACACATGCTTAGAAGCTTCCCTTCTGAAGTGCTAAAGGGCCGTATTTGCAAAAGTGGCCACGATTTGTTTTAAATTAAATTTTGCAAAAATAATCTTTTCTGAGCAGTTTTTAAAGAAAACTCACAAGTTTTAACCCAGTCACCCTATTTTAAAAAATGTGCAGAATGAGCACTGTTCAGAATTTACCGGTAAAGGTTATGGATCGGATTCCACTAGCACTCCACATGTGGTGGGAGGACTTAGGAAAAAAAGGGCAAGACAAGGTCAACAGGCACCTAGGGGCACTCAGTGAACTTTTGAAAATTCAACCTAGAAGTGATCTGATAGAGGCACTAGTGTCATTCTGGGATCCCGCTCACAATATTTTGCATTTCTCAGACTTTGAGCTTATACCTAACTTGGAAGAAATTGCGGGTTATGCTGAGAGTACAGAGGGATTAAGGAACAAGTATCTGATATATCCAAGGACCGTTACTCCCCATAAATTCCTAGAACTACTGAAAATAAACAGGGAGACCAAGACTGAAAGTCTTGTATGTGGAGCTTCCATTCTTCACTTTTTGTATTAGTGATATGAAAATTTAAGGGGATTCGAGGACCTAGAAAATGGCTGCAGCAAGGGAAACCGGTCAAAATGTGAAATGCATAGATGTTTTGCCTTTATGGTGGCACTTTTAGGCCTTTTGGTATTTTCAAGGGAGGCCGTCGCATTGATTTACGTGTGGATGGTTCTTTCATGTTCCATGGGAGATTCATACTGTGGTGCTGAGGGTAAGAGGTTAGGGTAACATGAGTGGTGTCTAGTTGAAATTGGGGACTTGAAAAGTGAAAGCTGACGGTTCAAAGCATGGACTGGGCACTGTTGGCTTTGGCATAGTAGAGGTTAGCGGTGCGGTGAATACTGTGGAAGATATTCCCAAAGACGGTGCCTGGGGGCGAACCTCAGAAGGAATACCAGTGAAGTTAGCTGATATAGTGGGGTATCCAAACGGGATGTATGGGTTGGTTACTAGAATGGAGACGGTTGTGGTTCCTTCCGTCCTGGAGAGTAATTCAGGAAATTCGGGGGTTGTACTAGGTGGTTCTTTGCAATTGGACCAAGCGTCCTATATTTCTAGCAAACGGAAATGTAACCTTCTGTTTTGCTCAGCAGTTGCTGACTCTAACTGTGGGATAGATCATACTGGGCTATCCTCGGGCTTAATAATGGGTAAATGACTTTCGGAGGCCATGACAATGCTTCGTTTAGATCTTTTGAAGTAAGGATAGGAAGCCAGATTACCACAAAACCAACCACCTAAAATAGGACATGTCTTATTGCACACACAACAACCTGGTTAGTCCAAGACATTTAACAGATAGGGAATCGCATATTGGGATGCAATGCACCTGAACAGATAAACGTTTCTAAATGTTTTTGCACCGTCTGTGTGTTTCATCCCGGCTTTGCTATCTTTTTTTTTTTTTTGCTTTTTCACTTTCTTTCTCTCATTTTCTCTCTTTTTTTTTTAATTATTTTTTTATGGCTATGACTAAATCCTATGGAGATTGCCTACGTATCATGACGCCGCATGAATCAGATCATTACGTAGTTCAGGAAATAACTGTGAAATAACAAAAGACATATTTTTTTATTAAACATATTTTTCTCTCTTTTTGTTTTGGTTTTCTATTACAAGGATTTAAAAGTACTGAAGACTTCAAAAGAAAACATACAGACTCAAAATAAAGAACCAAACAGCTTTGAACAAAACTCGAGAAAGTAGCAAAGTGCAGACTCAAAAACTAAAAAACCCAAAAGTACATAAGAGCCTCCACTAGTACTCTAGGAGCTTTCTGGACATTAGTCGGTCTTTGTGCGGGCCTTCGTCCAATATCTTCTTGAAGACAGTCTAAGTCATACATCACCTGGTGAATGGATGTGATCAGAGAAGCAAAAAAAAAAAATAGACATAGTCATGTCTTCACATTCGTGACATTTTATTACAACATAGTCAACTAACTCTTTAATCCTCATTCTGATGACACCTTTCTCTTGAAGCAGACGCCCAATTTCATGTGCCCGAGCTTCGAACACTTGTGTATCTGTGTTTTTTTGGTCCTATAACTGTTTCACGCTTTGTTCTAGTCAGCAAATTAATTTGTAGCAATGCTCTCTTTCTGCCTTAAAATCTTTTGTTTGTTGGACCATTTCATTCTCAAGGACAACAAACTTTTTTTTTAGAACTGTTACATCTTTGTCGTATTTCTGCTTCAACCTGTGGACTAATTTGGCCTGTTCTTCCGCACTTTTGGTCAACTTTGCTTGAGCATTTAGAAAGTTTGTTTTCAGCCCTTGTCAAGTCAAAACCATAGTCATGCACTTTCCGCCTTAGGTTGGTTATAATTTTCTCATCTCTCTCACTTCTTACCGGTGTCTAGGCAGTTATTTTCATTCTCTAGATTTGGGTTCAGAGGGCTTCATTTTCCCTACCCAACCTCTTCTTTTCCCTTTATCATCAACAGCCTACAAACTACTGTCAAATTTGATATTTCTGATTTGTTCTTCGAGTTTGCTTATAATATTCCGGTATTCCTTTTCTTTAGCTAACCCAACCCACGGCTCCTGTGACGCCTTGACGAATTCTTGGATATGAGGCCTTTTAGTTGGCCATTGAGATTCACTATTCGTCGCGACTCTCTTTCCATACCAAGTGACATAACCAGGCAAGAACTCACCCCTAGAAAAATTATGCACACGGGTGTTTGCCCCCAAATACTGGCATTCGCTCCAAATTTGGCGAACCACTTCTTTAGGAAATTGGGCATCAGAGCGGATTTCGACCATATGAGTGCTAAGATCTTCATCTCTAGGAATTGTCTGGCATCTTCCAGGTTGTCTCAACACTCAGTAGGGGGCATAGGGTTGGATGCTTCGGAGACCCATCAACAAGAAGTAAGGACCGGTGGCGGGCATATAAACAATCTCATCAACGGGGACCCAACCCAATGTCCACTCTATCTGATTGGATGTTATAGAATGGAGGCGGGTAATCCAATCTTTGATTCCTTCCGGTATTTCTAACCCTGTTACTCGTGTACCAAACACTTCGATGCAGTTTTTTTCGGTAAAACTGTAGTTCATGTATCGGGGACGGTGACAAAGGTGCTCAATCATCCATATTTGCAATAACAGGTTGCACCCTTCAAAAAATCTAACTCCGACATTACAGGATGTGAGAGCTCCGAACTTTTCTGATACTATCGTGGGCGCGAGGGTACTCTTGGCTTAGGTAGTCAACACATGAATAATTTTGTGAGGAACCCCGAGCAAAAAAATATAGCTCGGAAGATGAAAAGCATCGAACAAAGTCCTAAGAACATGCAAGGCCTGAGTGGCCAAAAGAGTGTTCAGTACGCCAATCTGTGCATGTTTCCTCATGTTCATTTTCCCGTTGGCTTTAAGACACCAAAATTCAAAAGATCCGATGGGCATGGAGACATGATCGCCCATTTGAAAATATATTGTAATTAGCTAAGAGGGGCGGGTGGAAAAGAAGAACTTTTGATGACCTATTTTGGGGAGAGCTTGACGGGAATTGCGTCAGAATGGTACATAGACCAGGACATTTCCCATTGGCATATATGGGACGACTTGGCCCGAGTATCGTCATGCAATTTCAATGCAACGTTAATATAGCTCCAGATAGGAATTCCCTGACCAATCTCAAGAAGAAAACCACAGAAAGTTTCCGTGAATACACTATCAAGTGGCGTGAGTAGGCAGCCAGAGTGAAACCACCGATGGATGAGACAAAAATGGTCAATGATTTTTTGCAGGCCCAAGAGGCCGATTACTTCCGAATGATGAAGTCTGCCATGGGCAAACCATCAGCGAAGGCCATAAAAATTGGAGAAATGCTAGAAAACGGCTTGAAAACTAGCGGCATCATTAATAACCACTTCCCAAATAATCCAGAACGGCTCAGTAGGTTTAGCAAATAAAAAAAAAGAGGGAAGAAGGAGCTATGATGGCTTCAAGTTTAAGAAGCTCTCGTAGATCCCATGAGTATTCTTGCCCGCCTTCCAGATCCCCGCAACACTACTATCCTCACCAAGATGCAACATATGTCGTGGCACCGTCTCCATATGTGGTGATGAATGCCCAACCCTACAAATGGCAACAACGGCACTACAACAAAAACTAAGCTCCACCTCCCAGAAGTAACCATCCTCACCAAGCTCCATATAACCCCCGTCCACCACATAACAACTACCAACATAATTCACGCCCTCGTGAGCCTGCTGGGAAAAGCGATTTCACCCTTATTAGTGAGTCTTACTCTAGCCTATTTCAGAAGTTAGTCCAGATGGGTCTATTGCAACCTGTGCCTCCAAACTGAAAAAATCTGAAATCTCCATCATATCGGCCTGTACAAGGTGTGCCTATAATTCAGGGGCAGAGGGTCATGATACAGGGGATTGTTGGACTCTCAAGAGGGCCGTTGAGAATTTGATAGAACAAAAGCAAGTGTTTCTGAGGGACGAGGAAGTTCCCAATGTGACTAACAACCCATTAGCGGCTCACAACAACGGGCAAATCATTGGGATGATCTGTGAGGACAAGGAATTCAAACCAGCTTTGAAAGTTATCATTGCCATTACCGACTCAGAAAAGAGACCCACAGCGGTGGCCAAACAAGCTAAAAATGAGAAAAAGATCAATTCAACTCCTCAAGTTGCAGAAAAGGATGTGGAAACAAAGATAGGGGTAGTTCTTGCAAAGGACGCCATTCACTACGTTCCTAGGGCCCCAAAAAATGAACAACTCATGTTGAACCCTCCCAAAAGATTTGAGCAAAGGAAAGTCACGCTGGAGGTGCTAAAGTTGTATGTGCCCAAATGGACTTATGTGGTGTGGGGGTTGGTAATTTAACCAAGGATGACTGAGCTTATGGTTATCAGCCGTGCCCCACAGAGCCCTATGAGAGACGCCACTACAGTTCCTTCAAATTACAACAAGACAGTGGTCACATACAAAGGAAAGGATGTCATGGGAGAAGTAAATAAAATGAACCAATCTGGGAAGTACTACAACCCGGAAGAGCTAAAGAAGTCAAATCTAAATAAGAAGAAAAGGTTTCCACTCAAGAAGCCAGTGAGTGCTGAAGAAGCGGAAGAGTTTTTACGAAGAATGAAAACTTCAAAATATGCCATAATTGATCAACTCAGGAAGAATCCTTCTCAGGTTAAACTTTTATCCTTGCTGGCGAGCTCAAATGAATATCAGAAGGTGCTCCTGAAAACATTGAATGAGATGTATGTCCTGATTGAAACTTCAGTCGAACAATTGGAAAGAATGGTTGAACGATTTTTCAAAGTCAACAAGATTTCCTTCAGCCGCGATGACTTTCCTCCAGAGGGAGCCATCCACAACGAAGCCCTTCACTTTACTGTCAAATGTGAAGGTTATTATGTGAAGAGGGTTATGCTAGACGGTGGGTCCGGGGTCGATATTTTCCATCTCTCAATGCTACAGAGGATGGAAATCGGAAGTGAAAGAAATCGACCACACAATATCTGTGTGCGCACTTTTGATGGCGTCAAGCGAGATATGATAAGGGAAATCGATTTCATTCTAACAATTGGTCCCGTGGACTTTGAAGTGACATTCTAGGTTCTAGACATGGATACTCCATACAATTTTCTCCTAGGAAGACCATAGATCCATGTCGCAGGAGTTGTGCCCTCTACTCTCCACCAAATGGTCAAATTTAAACATGAAAACCAAGAAATTGTCATCCACGGGGAGGATGAATAGTCTGTTTACAGGGACTCGTCAGTCCCGTGTCTCGAGGCTAGAGAAGGAAGTGAGCACATTGTCTATCAAGCCTTTGAAATTGTGGTCGCGGACCAGTGCGAAGAAGGGACCCCATTTCCTCAACCCTGCTTATCAAATGCATCAATCATGGTTGATAGTGAAATGATCAAACATGGGTACAAGCCCGGGAAAGGATTCGGGGTATCACTACAAGGCGTCACAGAGCCCATCACTTTGACTTCCAATAAGAAGTTCTTTGGCATAGGTTCCAAGGTACCGATGCCGACATAAAATGGGTCGATGAGCACAAGAAAAATGGATGTGTCCTGCCCCATCCTGTTCCGCATCTCGCCAAGTCATCTGTGAATTCAAAATATGTAGAAGAAGAAGAATAGGCCTTCACGACATTGAGGACATTTGTGAGGTAATGAAAAAATGATGTACGAGGTTCACATGGTCCAACCGGGGGAAGGCACAAAAACTGCCAAGGTGCAGTACATGGGGCCAAATGCTAAGCTCCAAAATTGGAAGGCTACTCCTTTCCCTATCTAGCGGGAATCCCGATAGTCTAGTCTTGCCATCTTTTCTGCATTCCGAGTTATTTTAGGGTGTAACTCGAATGTTTTTGTTTTGTTGTCTTTTATTTTCAATGTAAACCCTCCTATCTTCAATTTCAATGAAATGAATTTAGTATTCCATCTTCTATAGATATTCTTTTTATTTATTTCTGATTTTTCTATTTTCTTCTCTTTTTCTTTTCAGTTCTAATAATGCGGACATAAATAACATGACATGCTTGCGGACTTCATGCTTAGATCCTAAACGTTGTCTAACTGTGAAATAATGAATCAAGAACGAGAATATGATGAATATTAGGCTTTTAGGGAAATAAACCGAGAATTGGAATCGTTTGAGAATAAGCCTAAGCCAAACTTAAATGGTACCGAGCCAGTTAATTTGGGAAGTTCAGAAGAGATCAGAGAAATCATGATAAGCATTCACGCTAAGGAAAGAACTAGAGATGCATTGATCCAACTTTTATTTGAATTCAAAGATGTGTTTGCATGGTCTTATGATGATATTCCAAGAGTAAGCATCGATTTAGTGGTACATAAGTTTCTGACTTATCCCGGCTGTCCACCTATCCAACAAAGGCAGAGAAAGTTCAAAACAAACATCAGTGATGAGATCAAAGAAGAAGTCACCAAACAATTGAAAATTGGTGTGATCCGAGTATCCCGATACACCACGTGGTTGGCTAATGTGGTTCCAGTACCAAAGAAAGACAGGAAAACCCGAGTGTGTGTTCACTATAGGGATTTAAACAAATCAAGCCCCAAGGACAACTTTCTGTTATCAAACATACACATTCTTGTCGACAATTGTGCCAAACATGAGATACAGTCTTTTGTGGATTGTTACGCTGGGTATCACCAAGATATGATCGATAAAGAAGACGCAGAAAAGACAGATTTCACCATATCGTGGGGTACTTACTGTTACAGGGTCATGCCATTCGGTTTGAAAAACACCGGGGAAACTTACATGAGAGCTATGACTTCCATATTCCATGACATGATGCACCAAAAAATTGAGGTGTATGTGGATGATGTGATCATTAAATCCAGAACACAAGAAGACCATGTGCGAGATCTGAGTAAATTCTTTGGCTGTCTGCGCACGTATGACTTGAAATTGAACTCATCTAAATGTGCATTCGGAGTTCCGTTTGGGAAACTTTTCGGGTTTATAGTTAGTCGGAGGGGTATTGAGTTAGATCCAGCAAAGATAAAATCTATTCAGGATTTACCACCTCCGAAAACCAAGAAAGAGGTCATGATTTTCTAGGGAGGTTGAATCACACCAGTAGATTCATTGCTCAACATAATACCACGTGTGAGCCCATATTTATATTGCTAAAGAAAGCCGCGACGATCAAATGGATGGATGATTGTCAAGAAGATTTTTTATAAAATCAAAGAATATCTGTCAAATCGCCAGTGTTGGTTCCGCCTGAGCATGGGAAACCTTCATTCTTATACTGAGCATGTATGACTTGAAATTGAACCCAGCTAAATGTGCATTCGGAGTTCCGTTTGGGAAACTTCTCGGGTTTATAATTAGTCGGAGGGGTATTGAGTTAGATCCAGCAAAGATAAAATCTATTCGGGATTTACCACCTCCGAAAACCAAGAAAGAGGTCATGAGTTTTCTAGAGAGGTTGAATAACACCAGTAAATTCATTGCTCAACATAATACCACGTGTGAGCCCATATTTATGTTGCTAAAGAAAGTCACGGCGATAAAATGGATGGGTGATTGTCAAGAAGCTTTTTTATAAAATCAAAGAATATCTGTCAAATCCGCTAGTGTTGGTTCCGCCTGAGCATGGGAAACCTTCATTCTTATACTTGACAGTCCTGGAAAATTCTTTCGGCTGTGTCCTCGTGCAACTTGATGTAACAGGGAAGAAAGAGAAAGTCATATACTACTTGAGAAAGAATTTTACTGGTTATGAAGCCAAGTACACTTTTTTGGAAAGAACTTGTTGCGACCTAACTTGGGTCGCTCAAAAGATCAGACATTATCTTTTGGCCTACCCCACATATCTCATAACTAGAATGGCTCCTCTGAAGTACGTGTTCCAAAAAGATTACTTCAATTTCGTCTGGAAGTACAATTAGTGTCAGATACATGGTGATTTGATTCATGCACCGCCCTCAGAGTTGCATCTAATGCCAGCACCTTGGCCATTTGTTGCTTGGGGTATGGATGTCATTAGGTGTCACGATCCCAAATTCAGGCCAGTCGTGATGGAGCCTATCATGGAACTAGGCCAGCCAAAACATCACTCAAATCATAATAAATTCCCATAAAAGTTTCCTTTAAACATTTATAAACAGATAAATCTATACTGAACATTTAAATACAACCCCGAGAAACCGGAGTCACTGGTCATGAGCATCTACATAAATATACAACTCAACGAAAATAAATTCTATAATATTAAACAAGAGAGGGAGCAGGACTGCAGACGTATGAAGCTACCTCGCAAACCTCTGAGAATCTCTGGAATAGATAGACAGCTCACCCTGCCCTAACACCTGAATCTGCACACAAGGTGCATGGAGTAATATGAGTATGTCAACTCAGTAGTAATGAAAATAAATCAGGTCTGAGCAGCAAGAAACAAATAAAGTCAATGTCATCAAATCACAAGAGGCACAACCTCCATTTCCAATAGTATAACATAGATGTGTGAAATCATCATGTCTTAAAATCATCTTCAGAAAAATCCTTTAAAGAATGTATATTTTTCAACAACTTCAACCAAAAGGTTTAGTATAAAAATGAAATGAATAATATAGAGGCCCCTCGGGCAAAACATATTTCATAAGCTCAGAGTGAGAGTAGTAAATCATCAGTAGCCCCTCGGGCAAAATCATATATCATAATCAGCCCCTCGGGCAAAACATATTTCATAAGCTCAGAGTGAGAGTAGTAAATCATCAGTAGTCCCTCGGGAAAAACATATTTCATAACTCAGAGTAAAAGTAGTAAAATCATCAGTAGCCCCTCGGGCAAAATCATATATCATAATCAGCCCCTCGGGCAAAACATGTATCATAATAAGCCCTTCGGGCAAAACATGTATCATAATCAGCCCCTTGAGCATGCCTCACAGTCACTCATAATCAGTCACTCAGCACCTCACAGTCACTCATGCCTCCCAATAACTCGTCACTCGGCACTCGCACTCAGTAGGTACCTGCGCTCACTAGGGGTGTGTACAGACTCTGACTCCGGAGGGGCTCCTTCAGCCCAAGCGCTAATATCAAGCCACTTCGTGGCGTATCATATCCTCACAATCAGGCCCTCGGCCTCACTCAGCACCTCACCATCACTCTGGCCCTCGGCCACACTCAGCAGAACCACTCGAAAGGCCTCTCGGGCGAATCAGTAAAACAGGGTACTCGACCCAAAACATCCGTTGAAATCTCAAAGTGGTGTAAATCATGCTTAGTTTTGAAAAACAGTATGCACAATGATGCTGAGTGAAATCATCAACAAATAGTGAGGAAAACAGCAGTAAAAAGCCCTCAAAGGGTCTAAAAATATCGGCACGAGGCCCCAAACACGGCTTATTTCACAAATCTTTAGAACATAATTTAAGGTTTTGGGTAAAATACGCAACTCAATAATTGCCGCAGAGAGGACCAAGTCCAATCCAAAAATCAGTGCGCGCCACATACTCGTCATCTGACATGTGCGCCATTCTAAAATCAGTGAGAAATATGAAGTCCGGGGTTTCATAACCTCAGGATAAGATTTACAACCATTACTTACCTCTTCCGGGCTACAACACTAGTCCGTAATGCTTTTGCCTCTCAAATAGGCTCCCGATTGCTCCGAATCTAGCCAAAACCAGTTCAACATCATTAATATATACTCAAGGAACACAACCCAATCGAATCAATTTATACAAAAATCTCGAAATTCAGCCAAACCCGAGCCCCGAGCCCACGTCTCGGAATCCGTTAAAATTTACATCATAAGAACCGTTATCCTCCCACGAGGCCGTACGTACCAAGAACATCAAAATCGGACCACAATTGCCCACTAAGATTTCCCAAAGAAATTCCCAACTCTTTCCTCCCATTTTCCAACTTTTCTTACTTTAATTCTCCAAATACAAGCCTAATCGAATTAAAATAGCATAGAAACAATGATAATAACCTGAGAACTTACCTTAACTGAAGAATCACGAATCCCCTCTCCAATTTGCCTTCAAAGGAGCTCCTCTCGCCTGCAAAAATGGTGAAATGAAATGAATTTCACGGAGGGCCTTTATATACTGTTCTGCCAGTCGTTTCCGCACCTGCGGCCATTAAGTCGCACCTGCGGACCCGCACCTATGGTCCCAGGTGCGCTCCTGTGGAATTTCACTTACCCGACAAAATTCCGAACCTGCGGCCAATCTTTCGCTCCTGCGGCTTCGCAGGTGCGGCCAAAACATCGCACCTGCAAAAAAATCCCCAGCCTAGCCTTTTCGCACCTGCGCTCCTCTCATCGCGCGTGCGACATCGCGCGTGCGACATCGCACCTGCGGCTTCCAGAACCGCATGTGCAGTCAACACCAGAACTTTCACACCAGCAGCTATTGCTGCAAATTCCCAAGTACAAAAACCCCGCCAACCATCCGAAATAATTCCCGAGCCCCTCGGGGCCCCAACAAAACATACCAACACACCCCGTAGCATTATTCCAACTTAGTCGAGCCTTTGAAACACTAAAAACAACACGAAAACACCAAATTTAGATCAAATTCAAGCCTATGAACTTTGAAACTTCCAAATTTCGCCAACTACACCGAAACAGACCAAAACACCTCCGATTGACCTGAAATTTAGCAGACACATCCAAACTGACATTTTCCACTGCCGACCAAAAATCCAAAAAAACTAACTTTCGCCAATTCAAGCCTAATTTTACACCGGACATCACAAAAATATTCTGAACACACTCCTAAGTCCCAAATCACCTAACGAAGCTATCCGAGCCATAAAATTCGCATTCCGAGGTCGTTTACCAATAAGTCAACTCTCAGTTGGCTTCCTCAACCATTAGGCTACCTTGACAGACTAATTGCTTCAATGCTCACCATGACCACTCTGAACCTGAATCAACCGACCCAACACACATAAATGAAGCTGAACCACATAAAATGAAGCAGAAACGGGGCTAAACTCTCGAAACGACTGGTCGGGTCATTACATCCTCCCCCAGTTAAACATACGTTCATCCTCAAACGTGTCAAGAGTTGTTCTCCAACACTATCAAACTGTTACGCATCTTACCATGCACATACCTGGGGGTGATCCCACGTCACCCTATCCCATATAGGTCGAATAGCACAATACCGCTGAAATTTCGAAATCCAAATCCTGGCCCATAAACCTTAGAACCAAATTCCCACTTCTGAAATAATATATAAGATCTAAATTTCCATAACTATAAACTGAACAAGCCTGAACATGCTGAAACAAGCCATATACACACCCCAGATGAAATCACATAATACACCGTGTGACCCAACTCTCATAGCAATAACTCTTAACCTCAATAACTGCTCAGAAAAACCCAATACCGGTACACTACCTCTTTTCCATACACTGCCGATGATGAAAGAAGCACATATAACTAACAACCATTCGTCCGACCAGTCAGACATGAAACTCTCCCTTCCCAAATAGGAAATATAGCAGATTTCAAAGCCGACTCCCGATATTTATCCTTCCAACTATGTTGTAGAAAATTCCAAAAATATTCATTATAGGTTCAATGACCTCCTCTCATCCATCACAACCACCCTGATAACATGACAATAACCATTCGACACATCGATAAAATTTGAAGCCAAAACCTGTGCAACTTGGGCACTTAACAACAACTTTCCAATGAAATCAAATTACATAAAAGATCCACACGAGAGGACCATCATGCCATTAACAATTACCATCACAATATCATACTAACAACATGGCACACACCGTAAAAAAAAAAACACATGAATCTGATACCAAAGGTCATACCCTACATAACTCTGCTATACTGTGCGATCTCATCCAACCGCTGGTCCACTTGGAATATTTCAAGACACCTTGCCCAACAATCAATAACCATTCGAAATCCAACATCAAGTACTCAAAGTGCATTGCCATAACCACGGGGGAAACCAGACGATACCATGCCACCGAAACAGAAGGTATATAACCAACACGTCTCAATCCTACATCACCCGAATTACTTACCTTACCCAAATCTAGCTATAAAGCACAATTAGAACCGCACAATATGTGCATATAACAAATAATCACCACTCCTTGCAACACCGAAGGGTAAATCATAGATCACTCCAGAACATGAACAAATCAATCACAATCGAATGGTACCTTTCTCAATAATAGGAACTTCGGAGCCAATAATTCCACCCGGTGCAGAACACGCACCCATATTAGCCTGCCAGTGACCCTGAATTAACTTTGATCACCCACAACAAATAGATAGCTTACCGAAAAGTTCATAATGACAGAATCATGGTACATACTAACATTCGACTAGCTCAGCTCGCATCTTCATAGTTCACTACCACCAAATATCCTGTTTATGAGAAATTTCTGTCTCAAAATCCATGAAACATACGGATTACCATATCTGATCACGACTCCACCGCTTGAATACATAACACATCCCAATACTCACTCATTCCACGGGGATTACCCCTATAATTTTTTCTGTTCACCAAGCAACCTTGACTATCGACACTCTGTCCAACAATAGGGCATTGCGATACCAATAAAGTACCCTTAACTCAAACACGTTGCTTTTTCTGAAATATATACCCTCATCGAGTCGCACTCATTAGTGATATCATCTACCTAGTCATCTGAAACTGCCCATGCTGCTTAAGAATTTATGACCTTCCTTCCAGGACCGAACCGTGACCTCACATATGCAAATTTCAACTCCACCCAACATACCGCACACGCCATGCCAACCTAGGAAAAATACGGGAACTCCATGGTCCCTTCTAAGAAACAAGCAACTACGTACCCAACAAGACAAGAACTTCCATTGGATCCCCCTTAGAAACAAATTCACTAAATGCCATAAGAAAATATGCACCCTTAACTGTGGTAGAAACCATCAGGAACTATCCGAAATCCCATTTGAAAAAATCCAAACAATTAAGACTGAACTCTTCTAACTCAACCAAACTACACAAACCACCAAAAATCCAAGAGCAGTGCTAGGAAACACCCGAAAAACTTGTCACCTAACGAACACCCAAAGAACTAATCGTATCCCTTACCATGACGATCCGACCTACTACCAAGTCGCCCTATTTACCCAGGTTCTCCTGACTTACCTTCAAATTGATACTTCTTCCTGCCGTAATAACACAAATTTTCAACCCAGACTCACCACACGTGACCCAAGCACAAAACCATACCGTCTAAGGCTCATAAGCGACTGAATACTCCCTGAATTATCCCCAATTGCACAACATTAGAAACACTTACCCTGAAGAGACTTCTGTGAATCTAAAGTCATTACCTTCACCTTCCTGATACCAATATGTAGAATACCACAAGTCTTGACATCCTCTAATTTAAATCTCAATCACACTGACCAATTAGACAGAATCAACCTGACCCATTTGCACACTAACATACTAGGAAAGTGATCCACTCACTTGAAACGACATGCAAATTCATACACTGCGCACACTACACCTTTTATAATCTCCACTAAATCATTCAATAGAACCCAATTACCCAAACAAGTACATTACAACCTATATCGAAGAAATTTTCATTACTCGTGAAATTTCCAGACCCCATACCTACATGTTATAACTGATTTACCAATATACCTCGAACTGAAACCAATACCACACGCAATCATGTAATCAACTTATCAATAACGAACCCCACTTGGCTCAAAGCCAAGGATCAAGACAAATAGGACTATGCCCACACATTATCACTACCACCATGCTGTGGTGGGATTCAACTAAATCCTTCATAAGCTTATATGACCCAAACCATCTAACACTCAAGTCAATTGCCAATCTCGCATCCGCCATTTCAATAGCCACGCCAACTTCCACGAGCGACCTAAACTCCAATTACAATATATATCCTTTACTGGTATAAGAGAACTTATTACAGAACTATATAGGGACCACACGCCCTGGGATAACCCGCAGGAGATACCCCTGCTCGCTTAGCCACAATTGATATCTCTCCATACCCTTATGAAGACTAGAACTAATACGCAATCACTACACCTTCCTGCATCTGAACACAACCAACGCCTACCCTCGAGGCATCACAATACGCGGTAAAAACTTGAAGTCGTTGGCAAAACTAACACTGGAGCGGCGGTCACAGAACCCTCGAGCTTCTGGAAGCTCTACCCACACATGACTGACCACATGGATACCCTCACTGGACACAACGTGTATCAAGTATGCTACTGAACTGAGCCAAACTTCATATTCGGAGAATTGGCATAAAGCCTTTCCTCCCTGAATCCTTATAATGCCATCCTCAGCAACTAAGTGTGCTACTCCCGGCTACGCGAATATGCTAGGACGCCATCAATGAATACAATAACAAGGAGAGCTAATACGGCTACAATACACCATCAATCAGATACATGAACGTTACAATGGCAAACGATCAACTCAGAAGACATTGCCAGGAACTCATAACCCAACAGAGAAATCCGCTTCACTCCACCACTACACAACGTGAGAAGTCTTCCAACATACTCACAACTTAGGCCATGTGCCAAATCGAGACAGAAATCAAACACGCAATAAATCTTACCACATTTCCACCCAACCCTTTCGACACATTTCACAGTCTGAACACATCTAACCATCAATTCACACCCACCATATAGGCATCTAGTCACCAATTCTCATCAATAAGAACACGAATAGACATACAAGTCCCCAATTACATGTGCCCACACAATGAAAATCTCAGCAATCAAGCCACAGATTAAATCCGGCCTAAAGTCTTCTAGACTGGCCCATTACCAACATGCCAAAATCACATCTCACCCATGGAAGCCACAAGCCATCGATATACATCTGATACTAGGCGCTCTCAAGCGCGCTCGAATACATGGAAGGAATTCAAGAGTTATGCTCTTGGCTGAATACAATGGATTCACACGAAAAGAATTTTTTTAAAATGTGAGATTTTCCTAAGGGTTCCACAGCCTCTCGAAGATAAGTACAGAAGTCTCCGTACCGATCTGCAAGACTCTACTAAACCTGCTCATGACCTGTGAGTCCTATGTAACCTAGCGCTCTGATACCAGTCTGTCACGACCCCAAATTCAAGCCAGTCATGATGGCGCCTATCATTCAACTAGGCCATCCAAAACATCACTCAAATCATAATAAATTCGCATAAAGGTTTCCTTTAAACATTTATAAAACAGATAAATCTATATTGAACATTTAAATACAACCCCTGAGAACCCGGAGTCACTAGTCTTGAGCATCTACATAAATATACAACCCAACAAAAATAAATTCTATAATATTAAACAAGAGACGGAGTAGGACTGCGGACGCATGCAGCTACCTCGCAAACCTCCGAGAATCTCTGGAATAGATTGACAGCTCACCCTTCCCTAACACCTGAATCTGCACACAAGGTACATGGAGTAATGTGAGTACGCCAACTCAGTAGTAATGAAAATAAATCAGGTCTGAGCAGCAAGAAACACATAAAATCAATGTCATCAAATCACAAGAGGCACAACCTCCCTTTCCAACAGTATAACATAGATATGTGAAATCATCATGTCTTAAAATCATCTTCAGAAAAATCCTTTAAAGAATGTATATTTTTCAACAACTTCAACCGAAAGGTTTAGTATAAAAATGAAATGAATCATATAGAGTCCCCTCGGGCAAAACATATTTCATAAGCTCAGAGTGAGAGTAGTAAATCATCAGTAGCCCCTTGGGAAACAAACATATTTCATAACATAGAGTTAAAGTAGTAAAACCATCTGTAGCCCTTCGGGCAAAAACATATATCATAATCAGCCCCTTGGGCAAAACATGTATCATAATCAGCCCCTCGGGGAAAACATGTACCATAATCATCCCCTCGGGGATGCCTCACAGTCACTCATAATCAGTCACTCAGCACCTCACAGTCACTCATTTCTCCCAATCACTCGTCACTCGGCACTTGGCACTCGCACTCAGTAGTACCTGCGCTCACTATGGGTGTGTACAGACTCCGACTCCAGAGGGGCTCCTTCAGCCAAGCGCTAATATCAAGCCAACTCGTGGCGTATCATATCCTCACAATCAGGCACTCGGCCTCACTCAGCACCTCACCATCACTCTAGACCTCCACACTCAGCAGAACCACTCGAAAGGCCCCTCGGGCGAATCAGTAAAACAGGGTACCCGACCCAAAACATCAGTTTAAATCTCAAAGTGGTGTAAATCATGATGAGTTTCGAAAAACAGTATGTACAATGATTTTGAGTGAAATCATCAACAAATAGTGTGGAAAACAGCAGTAAAAATCCTCAAAGGGTCTAACCAGATCGGCACGAGGCCCCAAACACGGCTTATAGCCCAAATATTTCACAAATCTTTAGAACATAATTTAGCATAAGGTTTTGGGTAAAATACGCAACTGAATAATCGCCGCGGAGAGGACCAAGTCCAATCCACAAATCAGTGCGCGCCACATACTCGTCATCCGACATGTGCGCCATTCTAAAATCAGTGAGAAATATGAAGTCCGGGGTTTCATACCCTTAGGACAAGATTTACAACCATTACTTACTCTTTCGGGCCACAACACTAGTCCGCAATGCTTTTTCCCCTCAAATAGGCTCCCGATTGCTCCGAATCTAGCCAAAACATATATACTCAAGGAACACAACCCAATAGAAAATTATTAATTTATATAAAAATCTCAAAATTCGGCCAAACCCAAGCCCCTGGCTCACGTCTCGGAATCCGATAAAATTTACATCATAAGAACCCTTATCCTCCCACGAGGCCGTACGTCAAAATCGGACAACAATTGGCCACTAAGATTGCCCAAAGAAATTCCCAACTCTTTCCTCCCATTTTCCAACTTTTCTTACTTTAATTTGCCTTCAAAGGAGCTCCGCTCGCCTGCAAAAATGGTGAAATGAAATGAATTTCACGGAGGGATTTTATATACTATTCTGCCAGTCATTTCTGCACCATTGGACATTAAGTCGCACCTGCGGTCCCAGGTGCGCTCCTGCGGAATTTCACTTACCCGACCGAATTCCGCACCTGCGGCCAATCTTCCGCTCCTGCGGCTTCGCAGGTGTGGCCAAAATATCGCACCTGCGGAAAAATCCCCAGCCTAGCCTTTTCGTACCTGTGCTCCTCCCATCGCGCATGCGACATTGCACCTGCGGCTTCCCGATCGCAGGTGCGGTAAATAATAGAACTTTCAGACCAGTAGCTAATGCTGCAAATTCCCAAGTACAAAAACCCCGCCAACCATCCGAATTAAAGCCCGAGCCCCTCCGAGCCCCAACCAAACATACCAACACACCCCATAGCATTATTCCAACTTATTCGAGCCTATGAAACACTAAAAACAACACGAAAACACCAAATTTACATCAAATTCAAGCCTATGAACTTTGAAACTTCCAAATTTCGCAAACTACACCGAAACAGACAAAAACACCTATGATTGACTTGAAATTTTGCAGACACATCCAAACTGACATTTTGAACCTGCTCCAACTTTCAGAATTCCATTCCGACCTCGATAGCCTATTTTCCACTGCCGACCAAAAATCGCCAAAAACTAACTTTCGCCAATTCAAGCCTAATTCTACACCGGACATCACAAAAATATTCTGAACACACTCCTAAGTCCCAAATCACTCAACGTAGCTATCCGAGTCATAAAATCTGTATTCCGAGGTTGTTTATAATAAGTCAGCTCTAAGTTGACTTCCTCAACCATCAGGCTACCTTGAGAGACTAATTGCCTCAATGCTCACAATGACCACTTTGAACCTGAACCAACCGACCCAACACACATAAATGAAGCTGAACCACATAAAATGAAGCAAAAATGGGGGAAACGGGGCTAAACTCTCAGAACGACCGGTCGGGTCGTTACATTAGGCTAATCGAGCTGAAAGCTTCAATGGGCACAGATTCATCTTGGTTGCCATCGATTATTTCACCAAAGAGGGTTGAAGTAGTCACTTTCAAAACCGTCGCCAGGAAATCAATGGTCTACTTCATGCATTCCAACATTATTTGTCATTTTGGTATTCCAAAAACAATCATCACAGACAATGCTGCAAACTTGAATAGTCACTTGATGAGGGAGGTATACGAACAGTTTAGGATTACACATCGTAATTCTATCCCTTATCGGCCCAAAGCTAATGGCGTCATTTAAGCGGCAAACAAGAACATCAAGAAGATCCTCTAGAAAATGATTCAGTGTTCTAGAAGTGGCAAGAAAAGCTTCCTTTTTCATTATTGGGATATCGCACAACCGTGTGCACATCAGTTGGGGCCACGCCTTACTTATTGGTTTATGACAATGAAGTTGTAATACCCGCAGGAGTTGAAATTCCATCTCTTCGGAACATTGTTGAACCAGAGATCGAAGATGATGAGTGGGTCAATATCCGGTTGGAACAATTAACTATGATTGATTAAAAGCGGATGGACGCAGTTTGTCACGGGCAGTTATACCAACAAAGACTGGCCCGTGCCTACAACAAGAAAGTTCGGCCTAGAAACTTTGAAGTGGGGCAACTTGTTCTGATGTGTATTCTCCGGATCATGAGGAAGCAAAAGAAAAATTTCCTCCAAATTGGAAAGGTCCGTACATTATAAGAAAACTG
The DNA here is from genome assembly GCA_005239505.1 of Nicotiana paniculata. NCBI lineage: Eukaryota > Viridiplantae > Streptophyta > Magnoliopsida > Solanales > Solanaceae > Nicotiana > Nicotiana paniculata. The sequence continues at coordinate 20,138 of ML311406.1, forward strand.
TTGCCAAAAGGAGCGTTGTACTTGGGAAGAACTGAAGGAAATGACCCCGAAACAGCAGTCAATGCAGATGAGGTCAAAATGTTTTATATTTGACCCCTTTTACGATTTTAATACTCTCTGATTGGGATGACGAAGGCTTTCATTCTCTCAACCCAAACACTATCAACCCTTTGAGTCGGTTCACATTTCTTGATTACCCTCTGCGGAACCTGAAAGTCATGAAGGAAAAAAGGGAAAAACAAAAGAAAATCAAAAACAAAGTTCCTTGAACTACGTTAGACTTGATTCCGAAATGATACGTAGGCAGCCTCACTCTGAGATTCATTCACACCAATATATAAATCCACATTTCCCCAAAGTTGAAACTAGGGTAGAAGTTATAATGATTCGGTGATGGTTCCGCTTGAAAGGTTCCCAAGTTGTAACCCGATCCAATCCCTTTTATGCAAATCCTTTTAAGTCCTTCTGATCAAACAACTTCATGTTACTTCGATATGTTGCCACCAAATGGGAGAAATAAAATGAGAGAGTCTTATCAGTGAAAACCCTCACGGGCACCATAGAGCAATGGTAAGCAGAGAAATTGAAAAAGAGAGAGTCTTGTTAATGAAAACTCGCGAAGAGCACTATAAGGCGACGATGAGAAGAGAAATAAGAGAGGTCAGCTGGTGAAAACCCGCAAAGGGCGCCACTGATCGAAAAAAGAATCCTCACAACCATCGGCATCGATAGAGTCCTGGCAAGGTTTCTCGATTTTGAGGCATAAGTTGTAATGAATTTCTGAGACTTGGATGGTTTACATATATCATGCATCCAGTCCATGAGGTGTGTCATGTTCATTGGAGTCCGCACGAACTCTAGATAAGTTCTTTTTTCCTTTCACCTAAAGGGATACCTCTCGTGTAAGTTCATTTGTCCATTTCATTGTTCGCTTTTCTCTGAATCCCTTTCGGTCTAATTCTGTTATGAAGCTAAGACAAAGAAAGGATGTCAAAATTGATTTGCAGGGATTTTTTTTGACACAAGCCAATATGCGAGAAGGCACCCAACCTCGACAGGTGCATCAAGTTAACTTCGACTGGTCATGATGGCCAATACTTTGAAATCAAAAACTCCTGAAAAGAGAGGAAATCAAAGTCAAATGTCCACAAAGTAAATATAAAGTTGAAAAAGGTTAATCCCACGTGATTAACTGTCATGGTAAAGTTTTGTAAAATCCAAGTTCTCCAGGGCCAAAAATGAAATCGGTCTTCAGGGAACAAGCAAGCTATTAAGATATTCATCAAAGAAGCCGGGCCGACATTAAGTGACTGAAACGCCCAAGGCCACAAAACCAACATTTGTTTCAAACTGAATAATTGTTCTTTGTTTGAAAAATAGGAAACATGTGTAGTTAAAGCAACCTTGCAAGAAGCAGGTGCAACCAAAAAAAATTGCGCAAGGGCTAGAAACAACTTTGCAGCAGCAACTCCAAAAAGGGAAGTCTCCTCAAAATTCTTTCTCGCATTTACTCATTCTCCGAAAACAATAAGAAAGGAAGAAATGCTGATGAAAATGATAATTAAAAAAAACAAAAACCAAAAAAAAAAAAGAGAAAAAAAAGAAATATCAAAATCATGGCAGTATAGGGTCTCTGATCCCTAGCTTCATTTTTCCAACATAGGGTCTCCACTCCCTAGTTGATGCCAGCATAGGGTCTCCACTCCCTAGTTGATGATTTGACAACATAGGGTCCCCACTCTCTAGTTGATGATTTTCCAACATAGAGTCCCCACTCTCTAGTTGATAATTTTCCAACATAGGGTCTCCACTCCCTAGTTGATGCCAGCATAGGATCTCCACTCCTTAGTTGATGCCAGCATAGGATCTCCACTCCCTAGTTCATGATTTTCTAACATAGGGTCTCCACTCCCTAGTTGATGCCAACATAGGATCTCCATTACCTAGTTGATGATTTTCCAACATAGGTGTTTACCTTGAAAATGGTTTTAACAATTATAATTGATTTGTTGTTCTAAGGATATGTGATTTATTTCAATACCAGTAAATAATATAAAAACGGTAAGATGAAGAAGAATGAACTAGCACCTGCAGCTAGCAAGCATCAAGATTCAGATCAGAGTCTGCATGAAGAACCAACCAAGACTCAAGCTCAAGCTTCAGAAGATTTATAGATAGGAATCTTGTAACTCATAGTTGATAGTCTTAGTTAGTCTTTTTCATTTTTTAGTTTGGTGTCATAAGGAGCTCAGCAGCAGTAACAACAACAACAACAACAACAATGAAATCATAGCTTCCCGGTAGTCCCAGTTACCAAAACTTTCATAACTATATGGACCTGATTCCTTTATACCCAAGGATATGTAGACAACCTCTGAAGCAAGTTTCGGTCAAACTTCTTCAAATGCTTCCCATGGAATATCCAAACAGGCAAAAATCACTCGTAATTGCTCATTTTATCTTTGCCCAAAAACTTTTCATGTTTCCGAGAAAAGAGGGACAGCTGTGAGCATGTGATTTTTTCCCGACTAAAATATTCCTACATAATTCACAAAAGTAGATTTTTATATTTTATATTTTTTATGTTATAGAATTTTTAGGAATTTCTTGTTATTTGATTACATATTTAGAATTTTTAAAATCATGAAAAATACCAAAAAAAATATAAAAAATTTCATGCATTGCATTTTAGGCTTTTGCTTGTATTTTTAGGATTAAATTGTTAATTAATTTCATTATTAAACAAAAATCACAAAAAATATTGGTCATTTTCATATTAAACTATTAGTTGCAAATTAGTAATTTCCTTTCATTAGTTTTAAGTTAATTTAATTATTTTTATGTTAAAAATAGACAATTAATTTAATTTTACAAGTTAAATTTGATGTAGGACTTAGTTTAGGATTCAAATTAATTTTAGTAGGATTAAAAATCAAGAAAAAAAGAAGAAGAAAAAAATAAGAAGAGAAGTTTGATTCCGAATTGGGCCAAAACCATTTTTGGTTGGCCCAATTGCCCTAAACTATCTCTAATATGCCCCTTGCCCAAGCCCAACCCCCTTTTTAAAAATACAGCCCACCCCCTAAAAGACCAAACGACCCAGTATCGTGATGTTAGATCTGAGCCGTTCAAACATCTTAATGCAACGGCTCCCAACTCATCCCCCCCCCCCCTTTTAAAATTATCCTAACCGAACCCCCTAACCCCAAAGACCCTCACTCTTCATCTCCCTCACCCTCTCTCCAAATCCTAGCGGCCTAAGGACCCTCTGCCGCCGCCGAAAAATTCCCACGGTGGCGACACCACTCTAATCACGCCCAAATTTCTACCATATACTCTCTGCACCCCCTCACTCCAAATCCCTAAACCGTTACTTTCAAAAATCCCTAAAATTCCCCATCTCTCTCACCCCTTTTGCACCTCCGTCGTCTGCCGCCGCCAGAAATCACCCACGGCGGCGGCGCCACTCCAAACAGCCCCATATTCTAACCAGGCGATCCTCATTCGCCCCTCTCTTCAATTCCCAAATCAATTGTTCCAGATCCCTAACCAAATTCTCCGATTTTTATATCTGAAAACCCAAAAACCTTTGCCGCCCATACACTCCAAACCACCCTACAGTCATACCACCTCCAAACTCATTCAAAATCACACCATATACCCCTCACTTTCTCTCTCAATCCCTCTTAAGAACATATAGATCAAACCACATCCCCATATCTGTTTTTAAGGTTCCTCGTGCCAAGATGTCCCATCAAGAATTCAATTCTGGACGGGTCTCTTGGAACAAGGAATTTTGGTGACTAGGATTCTTTTTATCAATGGAATTCGATAGGTACACCAATCTTCCTTTGTTTTAATTACTTTTCTCACCTTTTAGATTTTTTTTGTAAACATGTGTTTTCTGTTTGGGTTAATAGTTTACTTGCATGAATTCGACTAGTTAATGCATTAGATTAATCATCTAATTTTTTTTGGATTTAAGTATTTTCTGTTTTAAACTGTGTTGTATACAAAAAAATCGGCCCGATTTTTAGGCTCCTGCAGATGTTCGAGCCTCGACCTCGTCGTATCGAAGCAACATTCAAAGTTTAACCCCGAGGTTCACTCCTCGAGGGAGCATATCGATGGTCCTCGACCTCGAGGCAGTACAAATCAAAGTTCAACATAGAAATGCTGGAAATTACCAAGGGGCATGTGGTTAAAACTGACAAAGTACACAAAATAGAACAAGCTCGTACCGTAGCCTTAAATGGTTGTACCAGCCCTATATCTTTGCATTAATTACACATGTACTATGTTGGGATTTCCCCTCGTATATAAAGGGGACCCTTGTCACTTTGTAACACATATGATATTCAATACAAGAATAAGAACGTCCTCTGCTCTCTAACAAAAACATTCTCTATAATTGCTTCATTGATTTATTGCTTCTCATTTATTGTGTTCTTGAATTATTCTTCATTTATTACTTGTTATTGATCATAAATAGGCCATTCTTAAGGCTTTCAACACTGTTATACAGTCATCGATATCCCCTAGTCAATATTCTTAAGCTCGACCTCGAGGCCCTTCCGACCACCCTCGAGACCGGTCTCTCCGTACCCGATTTGCATAATCTCGCTTCCTTTTGCTCTTATTTTATTTTCCTCGCTTCACACTCAACATCTACTTCCTAAACAACCGGTATTAAAATAGATCACGTATTTTTAGAACCACATAATCAAATATAATTGTAGTTACCATTTCAACGTAAACATGTGTAAATCTTTTCCTTGTTCTCCTTCTGCTTCTACGGTCTATTTGCACCTTTCAGCATTGAGTGTCTAATTTAGATTAGTTATTTGCCCATTGTTTATTGGTTTAGATATATTTCAGAATTAATTAGGTTTTATAATTTATGAGATTATTTCCTTTAGGTTTAAAATTATTGGAATTGAGGGTGGGGTTTTGATACTAGGAGATTTTGTTCCATTATTGGGTTTAGAAAGAAGTTTGAGGTACGAGCCCAAGTCTTTAAGTAGGTTTAGCCCAATCTGGAATTCATTTGAGAGATAAATGTAATGAGATAAAAGGTTTTAGGTCAGAAATGAGGTAAAAATACAAAGGTTAAAGGAGTGAAACTAAAAGAAGTTTCTAGAACAGGGACAATTTCCCAATCTGTTTAGAAAAGAGATAAGAATAAAAGGAGATATCCAGGAATGATACAGATGTCTATTTTCTATTTTGGAAAGGTGCCAGAAATTGGACAGCTGTCCATTTCCAATTTTGGAAAGATGCCAATTTCCCTTAATTTAAGGGAGGGTGGCAGACTCCCTTGTACCTCCCTAATTCCTATCCTTTGGCACTCCTACACTCTATATAAAGGACCTTATATTCCCTCACACAGACACGAAAAAACCCTTCAAGAAATTCAGAGACTTTTCATTAGTATTATGGTTTTCCTCCTCCTTTGACTTTAAGGCTAGGAAAAAAAATAAGAAATAGTTTAAAAGTTTCTTTTCTTCTCCATTTTGCTACTGGTTTTACCTCATTTTTGCTGGGATTCTGAGTTTTTCAGCTGCTGGTTCTTTGTTCTTGTGAATTTTCTGATGTTTTTCTTCTTGCTGCTGCTTTTCCTCCAAGTTTTTTCAGAGATTTATTTTCTTCTTTTCTACTGCTGTCAAGGTAACATCCATGAACTCACATGTTTGACTTGGACATAATCATGTTTTCTTCTGTGATTTCTCAGACATTTATGTGTCTTTTGTGATGTGGTGTTTTAGATTTCATGTAAAAGGTGGTAAATGTTTAAGCATTTGAAATAGAAACCTATTTTGACCTACTGTTGCATTACTGTCCTTCAACTTCTTTAAAGCATGTTATCTCTGTAGGTCATGTTCTAATATTCTGGGCTATTTTGAGCATGAATTCTAATTCAAATATGTTCCTAATTTTTATACTAAGTAATGTTGGTAGTAAAGTCATGACATGAAAATTCTATTGCTGCAATAAATATGGCTGTAGTTTATAGAGGTGATTACTAAATCTATGAAAGCCAAAACCCGGCCATCAGAGGTGTTTGAAGTCATTGCAAATTCTCTTGACTAATTTTCTTTGATATTTGTGTCTATAATATGAAATTTCGGCATATAACTATAATTGAAATAATTTATGAGTTTGAATGTTAGAGTAAAGATTTGATCGCAAAGTACAAATGCAAATGGCTGGACATTAAGTTTAGAAGTACAGAATCATTGGTTTATCATGTGTATTCTTTGTACAATCTGAATATTAATGTATTAGTTGTATGACTGTTCTGGTTCATAGATTCATCATGTGTTTCTGTTATTGCAAGTTTTAGCATTTGAGTTGATTAACTGGCTAAAAATGAAGACTAAAATTGGATATTATTCTAAAGTGGATATCATTGTAAAGTGGTTATCACTGGAATGCCCAAATTGGCTATTAATCCATTTCCGGTTATGCATGTGAAATTCCTCAAAGTTAGATTGTGATCCAGTTTCAGCTATTACTTTATTCTGTTAGTATGCACTTTGGCAATTAATTCGAACTTCCATGGCTCAGAAATTCTCGTCATTAAGTTCTTCAACCTTATCTGTAATTTATCCCAACATTGACTCCTTAGTTTATAGACCCCCAGTACAAATCCCAAATTAGTTTAAGAAAAATAACTCATGAACATTGTAGCTTGCTCTAGGCGCGTAATTAAATCATCACGACTAAGGATACGGTTCCCGTGGCATAGTTGTGATACTTATATCCCATTCGAGTGTGCATTTCATGTGACCCGACCATAACTTCAAATAATAATAAAAATAAACATGTTGTAGATCGTGGGTACTGTTCCCGTGACGTGATTCACAATATGTTAAAAAACAATTGCGTGTGTAACATCGCGACTTGTTCAAAAAAATTCCATAAATAATTAAAAACGGTTTTAAAAGGTTAAAAATGCTATAGGATTTAAATATGTAACAAATCAGATAATTAGACCAACTAACAATAGTTAAGCGACCGTGCTAAAATCACGGAACTCGGGAGGCCTCATACTTTCTCCCGGGTTAACATAATTCCTTATCCGGTCTTTCTGGTTTCAGAAACATTAAACAGAGTTAAATTTCCTCGATATGGGATTTAAAATAAACCGGTGATTTGGGACACCAAAATAATTATTCCAAGTGGCGACTCTAAAATAAATAAATAATCCCATTTCAAATAAATTAGCTTAAATTGGAAAAACTCCCATATCCCTTCGCGGGAAAAAGGAGGTGTGACATCTACGACATGGTAGATCAGGCTTGGAACATGAGGGACTGAAGATCGACCCGAAGTCCACCGAAATAGAACCCGGTGTCAGAATGCCTATCTTCGAGAACATTGAGTCTGCGATCCAGGAATCAACCCTAACCCCGAACGAGCTCGAAGAACTTTTCTTAGCATAACCAAAAGAAGACTGAAATATCTGTGACCGGTCAGATATTACGGCGGGAATCTCGACACGTATCAATAAGGAACCTGCAATCAGAAAATCAAGAGATTTTTATCTTTAATAGAATTGTACCAAAAGTAGCACTCCCCCACTATATGAAGGGGGTCTGATAATTCATTTAAGAGATTGTAACTCGCATCACAAGCAATATATTATTTTTTCTCCTTAAGATTTTTTTCAATTGTGTCATGATACCGGTTGAAGTGCATCTAATTCGACGGTGGCTAATATCCCAAGACTGTAAGTCAATTCGTGTGGTTTGAATTTAATTTATTATTTTTTATTTATATTGCAACTTAATTTTTAATTTTGTTTCAAGTAAATCTGCATATCCTTAAATCACTTACAAATTTAATTGTTATCCGATTTGGAGGGTAAATAGTTTGGTGCCCACCGTGGTGCTAACGATAATAGTGGTTATTTGATACATATTTCCATAACACACACTACTTTTCCCTTGTTTTTTGACGTGTTTCTAATTTAAGGCTAAAACTCAAAATGTCAGACTCTCAAACAACACCCCTACATGTTGACAAACGAGTCTTGTCATCATGGTGAAATAACAACATAGCACCCAGTGACGAGGTACCGACCGTTATCCCGTCAGAATTCCAATCACGGACCCGTTTGACGCCAACTCGCATGTGGCTATCAACATAACTTGCCTACCGACCCTGAGAATAGCGTCCGTGGTGGAGCCAGATCGGCAACTCAAAATCCACAAAACAATGGAGGATATAGGATCAATTTACGGATGATCTTCAAAATGTTACAGGCTCAACATGAAGAGATAACTCAGTTACAGAACCAAAGCCGCGCACCAAGCAGAACTAAACAGATCTGTCCCGATAAGTCACCTGCAGAGATGAGCCGATCGCCGAGAGGTCAAATGAATTGGGGACCAACCCCATGATCATTAAAATGCTTGAAGAACTAACGAAACAGATAGAATCAGGGGAAACCTACAATTCTAGGGTCGACCAAATCCCGGGAGCACCGCCGATACTGAAAGGCTTGGATTCCAAGATTTTCGTGTAAAAATATTTTCCTCTCACCACAGCTCCAAAGACGATTCTAATGTACGTGTCACCTCCTACACATGTGCCAACAAAGGGAACAACTTGGAGGATGATCAGATCGAGTCTGTCTTGTTGAAGAAGTTCGGAGAGACCCTGTCAATGGTAGCTTTTATATGGTACCAAAACTTACCTCCTAATTCTATTGATCATTTTCTATGGTTGCAGATTCTTTCGTGAAAGCACACGCCGGGGCTATCCAGGTCGATACCAGGAAGCTGGACCTTTTCAAAGTAAAACAAAATGATAGTGAGATATTCAGAGAGTTCGTATCCCAGTATTAAATGGAATGGATGAATCCACCACCGGTCGCTTATGATTGGGTCGTTCAAGCTTTCACCTAGGGATTTCGAAGCTCGGTGGCTTTACAGCAGTTGAAACAAAATTTTATAGAATATCTGGCTGTTACTTGGGTCGACGTGCATAATCGGTATCAATCAAAAATCAGAGTTGAAGATGATAAACTTGGGGCCCCTTCCGGATCCGTATACCCCGTTAGAACCATTGACAAATTCAAGAGAGACATTGACCGCAAACCGAGATCAAATAGAGATCGGTATCAACCATATAATGGAGACCGAAGAAGTAGTGGGTTCGGGCAGAATTCTATGAGAAATGAAAGGAGAAATGATTGAGGTCAGAGCAATGGGGGACTCATGATCAACAAAGGTTTCGACAGGCCTATCAGGCCTAAAGAAGAACCTAGGTTATTGAGATACAACTTTAATGTCGATGCTGCCACCATCGTATCAGCTACGGACGCATCAAGGACACCAAATGGCCTCGATCACTACAATCTGATCCAGCCCAAAGGGATCCTAACTAGATGTGAAAATATCATGGCACTCACGGCCACAGAACAAAGGATTGCCGACAGTTCAGAGAGGAAGTAGCCCGGTTGTTCAATAAAGGGCCCCTTCGAGAATTCCTGAGCGACCGAGCCAAGAATCATTTTAGAAATAGGGATTATAGTAAATAGACCAAACAAGAAGAACCTTAACACGTCATTAACATGATCATCGGTTGGGTCAATGTCCCTCAAGGGCCAATGTTGAAGAACACCAAAACATTTATCACAAGGGTAAAACGGACTCGAGATTACATACTTGAAGAAACCTTGCCTTTCAACGACGAGGACGTAGAAGGGATCGTGCAGACCCACAATGATGCAGTGGTAATAAATGTGCTTGTAAATAAATCTAGATTTAAGTGTGTGTTAATTGATCCAAGTAGTTCGGTTAACCTCATCCGATAGAAAGTCATAGAGCAACTCGGTCCACAAGATCAAATTGTGCCAGTAGTTCGAGTTCTAAACAGATTCAACATGGCATGTGAAACCACTAAGAGGGAAATAACACTACCACTGAATTTCGCTGGGACCATCCAGGAGGCCATGTTTTATGTGATCGAAGGAGACATGGGTTACAACACTTTGTTCGGGAGGCCATGGATCCAAAACATGAGGGCAGTTCCCTCGACTCTACACCAAGTGTTAAAATTCCCAACACCAGGAGGGATTAAAACATCACGGAGAACAACCAGTTGCAAAGGAAATGTTCGCAGTCGAAGAGGTTATTCCAATATCGGCATTTGCAACGTCAAAGGAACCAAGTTTCGTCACAAAGAAAGAGGCTAAATAGCAATTACCAACACCATCTACGTCCCAACCGGTGAAACAGGGGACTAATGAAAATGATGATTACGGGGTTCACAGATCTTTTATAGCCCCCGATGATTCCGATGCTACTAAATCGACGGTCAAGCAGCTGGAATAGGTCATATTGATCGAGTATCTACCCAATCGAAAGGTATGACTGGACACGGGGTTAAGTCCCGAGCTCAGGAAAAAACTCATTTAGTTTCTTTTAGCTAACATAGATTGTTTCTCTTGGTCCCACCTTGATATGACAGGGATCCCGCTGGAACTAACCACCCACAAGCTAAGCCTGGACCCGAAATTCTACCAGGTCAAGCAGAAGAGGAGACCCTAGTCTGAAGTCAAACATGCTTTCAGTAGGGACGAGGTATCTAAAATCCTTAAAATAGGGTCCATTCAGGAGGTAAAATACCCGGATTGGTTAGCAAACATAGTGGTAGTCCCTAAAAGGGTAATAAAAACGCTGGCCATGAGTTCCTCCATTTTCTCGACGCCTACTTCGGGTACAACCAAATACAGATGAACCCGAATGATCAGGAAAAAAACTCCTTTATCCCTATGTATGACACATACTACTATAACGTGATGCCATTCGGATTAAAAAATACCGGTGCCACTTATCAATGCCTAGTAAATCAGATGTTCGAGGAATAAATAGTAAAATCAATGGAGGTTTACATTAACCATATGTTGGTTATATCCCTTCGAGCATAGGACCATTTAAAACATTTGTAGGAAACCTTCAGCATATAAAAGAAGTACAATATGAAGCTGAACCCGGAGAAATCTGCGCTTGGAGTTGGATCAGGTAAATTACTCAGATTCATGGTATCCAACTGGGGAATTGAGATCAACCCCGACATGATCAAAGCCATCAAAGATATCACGGTTGTGGACAACGTGAAGGCCATGCAAAGATTGACCAGACGAATAGCCTCCCTGGGGCGATTCATCTCGAGGTCATCAGATAAGAGCCACCGATTCTTCTCGCTACTAAAAATGAATAATAACATCTCATGGACCACAGAGTGCCAACAGGCCTTGGAGGAACTCAGGCGATATCTATCGAGCGCACCATAGCTTCACATGCCGAAGACAAACGAATAACTATATTTGTACTTGGCAGTATCAGAGATAGTGGTAAGGGAAGTCTTGGTCCGGGAAGAGCAAGGAACACAACTTCCGATTTACTATGTTAGCAGGACTGTAGGTGAGGTCGAAATTAGGTACCCTCACCTAGAAAAATTGGCACTTGCTCTTCTATGCGCCTTTAGAAAGTTGAAACCATATTTTCAGTGTCATTGTATATGTGTTGTGATGACTTACCCATTGCGAAATACAATGCATAAACCCGAGATCTCGGGATGATTAGCCAAATGGGCCATGGAAATTAGCGGGTACGATATTAAATATCGACCCTGGACAGCCACTAAATCTCAAATGTTGGAAAATTTCGTGGCTGACCTTACACCGACCCTAATACCCAAGGTCGAAAGAGAGTTGTTAGTAAACTCAAGGGATTCTTTGATTTGGACCCTCTTTACCGACGACGCCTCGAACGCAAAAGGGTCTGGACTTGGGCATCGTATTGAAGCCACCAACGAGCAATGTAGTTAGAAAATCTATTATGACTGTGAAATTGACTAATAACGAGGCCGAATATGAGGCATTGATTGCAAGTCTCGAACTAGCAAAAATCATGGAGGCAGAGTTGAACCAAGCTAAGTGCGACTCCCTCCTCATGGTAAACCACGTTAATGGGACATTTGATGTCAGAGAAGAACGAATGAAAAGGTATCTGGATAAGTTGCAGGAAACATTACACCGGTTCAAGGAATGGACTTTTCAGCACTTACCTCATGATCAAAACAGTGAGGCCGATGCCCTTGCTTACTTAGGGTCGTTGGTCGAGGATGACGAGTTCAACTCGGGGGTAGTCGTACAACTCATGAGATTGGTAGTGGAAAAGGGCCACGCCAAAATAAACTATACAAGCATGACTTGGACTGGAGAAACAAATATATAGAATACTTGAAGATCGGGAAACCGCCCCCGGATCTGAAAGAATCGAGGGCCCTACATATTAAAGAAAACCCGATTTAGCTTGTGCAAAGACGAAACCCTGTTAAGAAGAATGTTTGATGGTCTACTAGCAATATGTCTAGGACCAGGAGATACCAAATACGTTCTGAGGGAAGTTCACGAGGGCACCTTCGGAATTCATTCAGGCAACAAATCATTAGTTTGAAAGGCAATCAGAGTCGGCTACTACTGCATCGATATGGAAAATGATGCAAAGAAGTTTCTTATAAAAATGTAGCGAATGTCAAAGACATGCTCCGATGATTCATCAACTCTGGGAGCTGGTGTATTTGGTTTTGTCACCATAGCCATTCACGAAGTAGGGAATGGTCATTGTTGCCCCCCTTCAAGGGCACCCGGTAAGGCTCAGTTTATATTGTTTATGATTGACTATTTTTCTAAGTGGGTGGAAGCCCAGGCATACGAGAAGGTCAGGGAGAAGGAAGTCATTAATTTCATTTGGGACCACATCATATACCAATTCAGAATATCGACTGAGATCGTGTGTACAATGGAAAACAATTCATCGGCAGCAAAGTAAGCAAGTTTCTTGAAGACCATAAGATCAAAAGAATCCTATCACACCCGATCACCCTAGTGGGAACAGACAAGCAGATTCGACCAACAAAATCGTACTCCAAAACCTCAAAAAGAGGTTAACCGATGCCAAAGGAAAATGGAAGGAAATCCTGCCCAAAGTCATATGGGAATACCGTACGACCTCGAAGTTCAGCGCTGGGGCCACCCTGTTCTCGCTTGTTTATGGCGTCGAAGCCCTAACACTGGTCGAAGTCGGAGAACCAAGTCTCATGTTCTGATACAGAACTAAGGAGTCAAACAACAAGGCCATGAATACGAGCCTAGAGCTATTGGACGAAAGGAGCAAAGTCGCCCTTGTCCAGTTTCCCACCCAAAAAATAGCAGATCGAGAGATATTACAGCTGAAGGGCCAACCTTCGACACTTCAATGTTGGGGACTTAGTAATAAGGAAGGTCACGCTAAGCTCCCGAAACTCGAACAAAGGGAAGCTGAGGCCGAACAAGGAAGGACCATATCGAATTATCGAGATTACCGGAAAGGGATGCTACAAACTCAGAACAATGAACATCGAGCAACTACCGAACAACTGGAATATAACTCACTTGAACCGATATTAGTGCTAAGGTACAACTGCATTCATTTCTTTTATTTACATTTTAACTAACTCTTGCAGGTAACCAACAAGGAACGATGCAAATTTTTAGGTCTGAAAGCACGTGTTGCACTCTTTTTCCCTTGAACCGGTTTTGTCCCAAATGGATTTTGTGGCAAGGTTTTTAACGAGGCAACAATGGATTGTGTTAACTTATAATCGAAGACTGGTCATGAATCGGTGTCAAAGATCACATCAACAATAATCGAGGCTTCTCTCAATGATCAGCCTCGAACACTAGGGGGCATTACGCTCGAATAACGACTTTAGCAAACTTTGTGATTAAACAACTCGGCACGATCGATAGGATTTGCTGATACCAAATTTTGTACTCATATTTTCCCAAATAATATACGTATTTTTAAAGATATCATTCTTGCATCATTACTTAATTTACAAGATTTATACAAATAGCTTCAATTGTTTCATGATTTTAGAGCTTTAAATTAATTTTCTTGCATTTAAATTACGTAAATTTTTTCTTTAATTATCCCTTTATATTATTAGTGATGACTTAATCATCCAAATTTATTATTTACACTGACATGCATATTTTAAAATATTTTACATCATTAATATAATTACATCTGTATTTTAGTTATTTATGTAATTTTTTCAATAATAGCCTATATTGATTTATAACTACGTTTTATTACACTATTTGTGCCAATATATATATATATATATATATATATATATTGGCACAAATAGTGTAATAAAACGTAGTTATAAATCAATATAGGCTATTATTGAAAAAATTACATAAATAACTAAAATACAGATGTAATTATATTAATGATGTAAAATATTTTANTCCAATCATTTTATTGCACATGTAATATATTTTATTATTTATTAATTACTTTTATGAATTGTTTTTTGATAAATTTTGTGTATTTAAACTACGGCCCAGTTTTAAGTAATTTTTGAACAAAATTTGGCCCAATACCCCCCAGCCCAAGCCAAACGACCCTTTAATAATAAAACCGGTCGGTACCCATCTTCATGACCCTCCCTATTCATTTTTTTACGGAAAAGGGTCTAATATGTCCCTCTACTATCATCAATTATTTAAATAAGCCCTCTGTTATACTACTAGAGCATTAAAGCCTCTGATGTCTTACTATGAAACACAAATACCCTTATTTTAACAAATGACCCACATGGAAACACCAAACTCATCTGATTAGTTTAATATAAATCCGATCCAAACTCATTACCAGGCGCTAAAATATTAGACCCTTCACCCTAAAATAAGAGGCTACATCATCAGTAACGTTTCCACCCACTGCTTGCTTCACCAACACCAATTACTCAAATTTCAGAAAATACTTCACCGCTTAATTGTTTGTCTTTACCTGCAACTTAAGATGGCATATTTCAACAACGTCGGTATGCTCCCCTACAAAATTTGGAATTTGAGCAAAAAGTGACTAAGATCGAATTGAGATGCCGCCGGAATGGTAAAGGTTCATAAATTGTCGTTCTTCACTACTTCACTTTAGAATAGTTTTGTGAAATCCCCAATAGTAAAATTGTAAAATTTTGTTGTCCTTATTGTCAAGTTTTGGTTCCATTCGACCAATTTCGGGCCACCGATTGATATCCAAGTTTGTTAGATTTTACGGGGTTCATTTTTTCCGGTGGCAGTTTTCTTCATTCTTATTTTTTTCCTTTGAAAAGAGTTATGATAGGGACTTTGAAATATGAGGAAGATGGACAAGAACTTGGGCAACAATTAAGGAGAGCAGGTACTGGTGATGGTGGGAGATAAGGGGTTGGGGCAGTGGGATGATGTGGTACAAATACTTGGGTCAGGTAATAGGTAAGATAATTGGTGGATTTTTAATTAGAATAAATTGATTTTTGTTCTAGAGCTTCCACGTGCGTTCTGTCTACATTAGGAGAAAAATAATAAGTGCCAATATTATAATGGACGGTATATATAAATTATTTTTGATAGTGCAATGATATATTTGACCCTTCTCAATTTTTTAATCCTGGATCAACGACCCTCATTTATTCCCCTTCTTTAATTAACCTAACCCGGAAACCCTAACCACATTCCCTTGAGACTGCCGCCCTAAAATCCTCTCTACTCTCTACTCTCAAACCCTAGCCACCTCATTCATATATCCTCCCAAATCCGAATCAATCATGGATTCTTCCTACGATTCTCTTACCTTTTATGGATCATCTCATCGTTTCTTACAAGGCTATGGTGTTACGTAGTACTTGCCTCAATTTATGCAAGTACCAGTCCCCAAATCGGGTGCCATCTCCTCCAACCTTTGAGATTTAGACGTTATTTCGTCTATATGCACTCACTACCAGACTATGTGGTCTGATTCAGTGAGATTTTCGACCATTGGTACTTTCTTTTTGAACTAGGGTTTACTTGATTTTCTCTTAAATTGATTTCGAACGATTTTACATTGCTTATATTTCCTTATTTGGATGTCGATTTCGGTTAAGAGTGGAAAATGGGCAGGTCGGGTCGGATATGGTTCAGGTCAAAAATAGGTAATGAAAAAATGGATAAATTATCCGACCCGACCCATATTTAATACGGATAAAATCAGGTTAACCGACGGATAATATGGGTAACCAAATTACCCATGACTTCTTGCATATGATCACTTTTGGAATAGTTCTTAGTCTCCCTAACTTGAGGAACCCCCAGTTTGAGGCTTTACAAATGTATTATGCCCATTGGTTATCCATTGGTTACTCATTGGTTATCCCTTTTCTAAATGGATAATATGATTCTTATCCATATTTGACCCGTTTTTTAAAAGTTCATTATTAAATCCATTGTTTAGTGGATAATATGGGTGGTTAACTATTTTTTTTTAAACATTTTGCCACCCCTAATTTTTACTACTATATAAACCCTTCATGATTCCCATTTTAGGGACATACAAAAAGGACTCAATTTTTACGGCCAGTACTCTCAAATGACAAATTTTACTATCCCTATAACTATATTAGAAATCTTCACGTGAAATTGCATATCCCTATAACTATAATTATTTTGAATAAGGCTCAATTTTTAAAAGTATTTTTTGACCAATTTTGGTTAATATCTTGTGCTAACTTAATTTCTGGAAAATTAGCATGTGTGTGTGTTTGTCTTGTTCATTCAATAGACTTGCTTCTTAATCCCTCTTAGTGTGTAACTATGCTTAGCATGCTACATCTATCCTTTGTTGAATGATTTCTCAACATGTTTTTAGTTCATCTATGTCAAACTTGTTATGCCAGAGATGTCTACCTATTTGGTATGTTCAAGCACTATTGTTTGACAAATCTCGTCACCGTAGCTCCTAAGAATGATGATCGCTGCTAATAGACTTTATGATTGTCAATTGGTTACTATATATGGTTTCTCTCTTCTAAGCCTGTACGAGTTCGTGTATGTCCTAGGTGTGTAATAAATACACTCTCACGTTTGAGATGTGCTGGGTTCTGGGTCTATTGTTCGTGTGAGAGGTGAAGCTTGCTAAAGGCCCAGGTGTTACTGGGCTATTTCTCTTTTGGGAATGCCCTTTTTATTGGGCTTGTAGTCTTTCGATATGCAATATTTTCACTTGTATTCATTATTTTGGGCTTTTAATAATTTACAAACAAATCATATGGGGAAATTAGTAAAAAGGGGCAGGGTACTTTAATTCTCACATAAATGGGTAGAAACCATGCCTATAGGATCTATCTAATCTATTCTCTATTTGATTTACATGCTTTTAATTTCATGTGTAGAAAACATTCTTATAGGAGTCATGCGTACAAACATCTTTTAGAGTGCCAAAACATGATATTTCAAATGTTTGCGGTACCTGTTTCCACTACTGTGCACTCTTAGATATCATGTATACAGGGAAAAAATAAGGAAATATTTTTACTTACCTAGGTACCATACCTATATGACTTCAAATAATCAATCTATCAATTGCTTCAATTATTTTAGTGTACTGCTTATCTAGATACCATGCCTATAGCATTAATAATGAACCAACTGCTCGATATTGTTTGTACTGCTTCAGTTAGATAGTATGCCTATAGGGATAAAAATATTACAATCATAAACTCCTAGATATCTTGCCTAAGAACCTCTTCCATAAAATGAACACTGATAAATTATGATTCTGGGATCGTTTCACGGCCTGATTGGCGCAAACTATCTATAGTTCATGCCTAGTTTTAATGCCATTAATTTGCAAATCTGTTGCCTTTACATTGCTAAAACAGAATCTCTTAGGACTCACAACTATAATACGCCCCAATTCTTAAATTGTCTACTGCATAATCTACCAATTAGTGTGTGTGCTTCTTTGCTTATGTGTGGAGGCTAACATGACCCATGCTTTGCTATTATGTGTGATCCTATTTGTTTTGGATGCACGATTAGTTTTATCATTTTTTGAGCAACCTAAGTAGGTCTATAACCATCCAAATAGAGGTCCAAAGCCTCCCAGATCATATGCATGGAACGGATAGTGCACGCATAGTACCAGAGAATCGCACCCCCCCCCCCCTTAGNCCCGTTAGTTTTCTAAAGATATTGGGTTTTAAGAAAAGAGATGAGTTGCTCTATTTAAAGAAGTCATACATCACTTTATGAACTTTCCATTACTAAGTTTACGAACGTTATGGGCATATAAGTCATATCATCTTCTATGAACTTGCCATTACTTCCTTGGGTTGGACGCACTGCTGGGTTTATGTGTTCATCATCTGCTTTTTGGGGTTGCTAATATTTCAATGAAAGGGGGAAGGATTCATACTCACTTACCCATGGTTTCCAGGACCTAGATGGAACGCATCAAGGTACAAACTTATACCATCATCCCTATGATCTTAAATGAGATGTACCACACTCTAGATCGGTGCAAGCAGGGATTTGGACACTTTGAGGGTTGTAATCTATTACTAAAAAACTGGCTACTGGAACACTTTCAGAGATGAGAGTATCGTCAAGATCTTCTGCGATGGCCGTTGAATGAATACATAGCTTACCATCACTCAAAGAAAATGACGTTTATCCCAGAGGGTTTTCACAACCTGGAAATGCTGTAATTTGGGTGCATTTCTTCAGCAATCTTACGGATGAACATGTATATTGGATGTTTGAGTGGTTTCCTAGCAGTGAGTTCATCATCAGATCAAGAGGGACTGCTCATCTGGTACATATCGGGTTGTGAGGCATCTATCCTTATGCTCTTATAAGGGTAATGAGGCCAGCGGGAAGAAAACATGGCCTACCTCAGGTTTCTAACATGATCCAGTAGAAGGTAGATTTCAAGGGAGACGTCATTTCATTCAAGTTCGAGGCACCACATATGTTGAACCAAAAGGTCATTATGGAAAAAGAAACCATGGAGCCAGACAGGTATCACGTCGGTCATATGTACTAGTATGTATCATGGTTGGAGGACGAAGTAGCAGGAGATGTCAAGCCGGGAGTCAATCTGAGGAAAGAATCATAGATAAAGCAGCTGAGGCACAGGTTAAGTATAGAAGCCTGCGCAAAATGGTTTTCGAATCTAAAGCTAAACACCTGGAACAACACAGAGTAAACATGGAGGCGAAAAATCAATGGAAGGAGATTGCCACTAAGTCAAGAGAGATATTGGAATACTTGGAACAAGGATGGATAGAGATCGAGGAAAAGACAAGAAAGGGACTTTCAGATTGTTAAAGCACTGGCAGTAGCGAAGGAAGACATTTAGCAAAGGCTTACTTACTGTTGGATATGCACGATTTGGGGAACCTGATTGATGTGGTCAAAAGATCCAATCACGTAGAAGGTCCTTCAATGACCAATTAGATTAGGAAATAATGGTCTTTACTACTTTCTAGCTTAGTTTAGATTTCGATTGTAATAAGTCTAATTTCCATTAGTAATTTTATTCATTGTCGATTTAGTAAAGGTTTGATTCATTTTCTGCATTAATGAGATGACGCAAATATTGGCATCAATTTTCTCCAAGTCTATGTGTCGCTTATCCATCCTCGGGAACAACGAGGTCCCCAAATTAGGATGCAAATTATTGCATGACTTTGTGAAACATGTTTTAATATTATAGACACTCATTTAATATTCCTTACTAACTTGGTTAGCTTCTACTTTTTCTTTTCTTTTGATTATTCACATTCCAAAAGGTTGGTGCGTGCATACTGGCATTGTTAGCATATCACACCAGATCCAGAGGTCCTCCGTCTCCTCCTCCACCATAGCAATCCTAGAGGCAAAAGCAAAGGGAAAGGGAAAATGGATGATTTGAGTGGTCAAGAAAGACAACACTTCCATGGTAGAAAACATTGAAACTTCAGATGGTCGAAGCACTCCGACACATAATGAGTTTGTTTTACGACTCAAACAGAAAATCCTGGAACTACAAGGAGAGCTTGAGCTGGTTCGGATTTGGCAAACCTCTCCCTCACTCTCAATGTCCCTGACATTAACCAGTAAAATCCGACAACCCAAAACCAAACACCACTGCAAAACACTTAGAATCGAAACCCACCACCAAATCCTCCTGCACCACACCAGCATCTCGCACCTCCCCAGAACCCTAATCTGCCACCAGTACCAACCCCTCAACAACAACACGATCATCCAACTCAATACCCATAAACCACTACTTATCACACTCCCCAAAATGCACCACAACCTACTCCTGATTCCCAAAACATAACCAATGACCACCCTTATACCCAAATTCCAGGGATCCATCAAAGCAATGTGATATATGTGGAAACTTTACCCCATACTCCGTAGAAAAACCTATACACTGATAAGGACCTACTCATAAAAAACATGGTGTAGGAACTCAAGAATCTCACTGGTAGAGTTCAGAGTGTTGAAGGTCGTAAAGGCGTTGAAGGTCTAAACTATGAGGACCTATGCATTCATCCGGATGTAGAACTGCCTGAGGGTTACAAACCTCCCAAGTTCTAAATGTTAGATGGAACTGGTGATCCGAAAGTGCATATAAGAATGCATTGTGATAATTTTGTAGGAGTAGGTAAATAAACAAATCCGCATGAAACTGTTCATGCGAACCTCACATGGGATGCTTTGTCTTGGTATATCAGTCAAAACCCAAAGAAGTGGGTCAGTTTGGTAAGTATGGCATCAGACTTCATGGATAGATTCAGGTTCAACACGAAAAAAGGGCGCCAGACATTTTCTACATTAAAAACCTCAAGAAGAAGCCGACAAAAACCTTCCGCGAGTATGTTACTCATTGGAGATTAGAAGCCGCGAAAGTAAGGCCAGCACAAGTTCTTCGTCAGAGCTCAAGACCCGCAATATTATGAAAGGTTAATGGTTATTAAAAATCACAAATTCTTCGACATCATCAAGCTAGGATAAAGAATAGAAGAATGAATTAATAATAGGATGGTGATAAATTTCGAGGAACTGCATGCCACGAATAAAGCTTTGCAATCGGGAGGCATTTCGAAGAAGAAAGAACTAGGTGCTGTGATGGTAGCCCACATACCAACCTTCACTCCCAGATACCAACAACTTGCTACTACCTAGCATGCCTATAATACAAAACCCGCATATTACCATTCACCACCACCCGCCTACCAAAACTACTAGAAGCCATATCCACATTTCGACCGTAGACCGCCTGGAAAATACACCCCAACTGCTGAACCCATAGACCAACTGTACGAGAGACTGAAGGCTGGTGGTTATGTCACTCCCATTACTGCCGTTGTTATGGAGAATTCCTCCCAGTGGATAAACCCCAACAAGACATGTGCCTATCATTCAGACATGAATGGTCATACCATTGATGAGTTATGCACACATTGAAAGACAAAATTTAGACACTGATCGACACTAAGGTCATACAGGCAAAAGAAGGTGCACAAAATATTCGTAACAATCCTCTCCCGGATCACATAGGTGAGGGAGTGAATGTGATAGAGACTGAGGAAGAATGGGATATCAAGAGGGAGATGCTTCTAAAGCATCTCTAGTAACCCTCACTCCAGTTATGGTCCAAACCCAGGCACAATTTGAAGTTGAGGTATGTACACCCTTCACTGTGATGGTAGCTCCCACACCATCTTACAAGTCTGATGTCATCCAATGGGACTACATTGCAGAAGTAATGAGAAAGGGAAAAGAAAAAATGGAGTAAATAGGTGCAGCACAAGGTATCACTAGAACTGGTAGAGTTTATACACCTAAGAACCTGGGGGGAACAAGCAAGGAAGCTACATCTAAACCGCCTATTATTGAAACTAGCAATGATGATATTTTTAGAAAGGTACAAGAAAGAGAGTACTTTATTGTTGACCACTTGAAAAAAACTCCCACTCAGATATCCATCTTGTCACTACTACAAAATTCAGACACACATAGTAATGCTTTGATGAAGGTGTTGAGTGAAGCTTATGTACCCACCAACATCACTAGTAGGGAGATGACTAACATGGTTGGACAGGTATTGGAGAGCCACAAGATCACTTTTCATGAAGATGAATTACCACCAGAAGGGATGTGTAACAACAGGGGGTTACACATCACGGTTTACATCGCCAGAGTCTTGATAGATGGAGGTTGAAGTCTCAACATATGCCTGTCACGCCCCGTTTTCTCGCGAAAGCAGGTTTCAACATGTGACAAATCATTTAAATAGAGGATAGGTATTTAAATAGAAGAGTATCCACTTAACTATTTGTAAGGTGCGTTAGGGCACCTATTATGCAAATGACTCTTGTTTGGCTAGTGAAAGTCATAAAAGATCGGGTAACGGCTCAAATTACCTCAAAGAGAAGGTGCTAGGAACTTTTCAAGGTCCACAACTGTGGGTCCCGACCGAACTTAAGATTATATGGAATACAATTAGGCTAAGTGATCAAATAAACAAAGTGAATGTAAAAGTCAAATAATTTCATTACAAGCTGATTAGTACAAAATTTTAGTACGAATATAGGGATACAACATGATCTAATAACAATATATAAAAGAGGGAAGGGGGTACTATGTTGTTTAGCCTAAAGGATCACCCTGTGCAACATAAATAATACTTTGCAACTCCCTTGAGATAGGAGGTTACTCATATTATTCAGCGGGCATAGACTATCATCTCCTGCTACCCGATTACTATGTTAAAGTTGTTTACCTGAAATGTGCTAATTTAATTCTAATTCATGCTCTATTCGTGCACTACCCATCCCATTCATATGGTCCATGATGTATTGGAACTCTACTAGGTAGTTCTACACCTTACTTAGGTGGCTCAGAAATGTCAAAACTAAGTGACATACAAAACATATATTGGAGTTCAAGTATGGGCAGTTAAGGGTCAGTTCAAGTTAGCCTCCACACTTAAGCAACAAATGCACGTGAAACGGGTTTTCATGTTAGGCCATTTCAGAATTAAGAAACTTAAGCCTATAGGCATGATTTCTATGTCACTATGCATTAAAACATACAAGCAGTTTCAGAGGCTACCCGCTGCTTATCTCCAAATAATTATATGATTGTTGCATGGTGATTTGAGATTGCAGATTTCTAGTTATTTAACCTATAGATGTTGTGTCTAGGTGATTTACGCCCTAAGTGACAATGAAATCTATTTGGGGAAAGTCCAGAATTATTCATGCTTTTCCGACAGTAGCATAAACGATCAACAAACAACATTTCGAAAACAAACACTTTTTGGCGAGTAGTAATACCCTATAGGCAGGATCTCTAACAATTGGCGATTGGAACCAATTCTATTGTTATACTTTAACCTTATAGGCATGTTTTCTAGGTGAGCAGTGCGATACAGTAGCGAATGAAATGATTAAAATCTTATAGGAATGAATTTTACTGGATATGCTGCAGCGATGCAAATTGAAGGAAAATTCAATGATATTTACTTCCTATGGGTAGGTTTCTAATAACATGTAGCAGCAGGGATATTTAAGGCATTTGAACTCGTGCTTTGATAGTAGACAAATAGTGTTAGTGTGTGATTCTCTTAATGACATGATTTCTACAGTGCACATAGAGATTGAATGACATACATAGCAAATGAATCATTGAATCCTATAGGCATATTTTCTACCCCTACATGCAAACATCAGAATTTACACATCCCCCGTTTTTACTAACACCTCAATTGTTTATTACAAAGTTATTACTGGATTATAGGATCAAGTGAGCATGCTGAGTGAAACATGGTATGGAATACAAACTAAGATGGCCATTCTAAAGGTTTCAAACATTCATTAAGGATATAAGACTAAGCAAAACAGAAACATGTTGTGAGGGAGTAGATCGTAGTTGATAGAAAAGGTCTTAGCACATATTAGAACACATTACATATGCAAGACTATCATTACAGAGATTCAGAAAAGAGTGGGAAAGTAAACACATAGTAGACTAATTAACTAAAGAAGGTCCAAGTTATACTAGGGATTCATCTTAATATCATGAAACAAAACAGTTCAAACATGGTAGGGAAAACAAGTTGAGATAATTGTTCTAAAACCTCAAGCAATCACTAAAGGATTATAGGATCAAGTGAGCATGCTGAGTGACACAAAAGCAAGGAAACAAGTCATAGTTAACATTGAAGGTCTTAACACAGGTTATTACAGATGTGAGGCATTCATTACAGAGATTCAGGACAAAGTAGGTAAGCATATTCATGAACATTCAGGCCCCAATACATTAACTAAATGAGCTTAGGAGGGTTCAGATTATCCAAGTTAGACATAGACAATCTCGGAACTAGCAGCATATGAGAAGTTAAATGCTAAAGAGATTTAAAAGGAGCGTAAAGATAATGTAGCCCAGAAACACATTAAGCCATAGATTTCAGAAGCGAGAGCACATGTAAATTAGAGACGCATAAAAAATTGCAAAAGGTCAAGAAACTTACCAGTTGAACGCGATAAAGAACAAAATCCACAAGAACCTAGAATCTCAATGCGTCAAAGTTTTCAAGAGCTTAAAAAGAACCCCAGACACTACTCACACAAAGAGAAAGTTCGAATAATAGAATCCCAGTGGCCTTGGCTTTCAGCCGGCCAAAAACGAAGTACATAATAAGAGAATGAGGAAATCACAGAACAAAGCTGTAATTTTTAGTGAAAGTATATCGATCCAGCTCCCTTTCAAAGGGGAATGGGGAGGGGTTTATATAGTGACAGAAATCAAATAAGTAAACAAGGAAACATTGTAAAATAAAACATAAATAAGGAAGTAATAACATGCAGAATCAATAAAAAATCGGATTAGGGAAAAAAATAGATAAACCTTAGTTGACAGAAATCGGAATTGGTCGAAAATCTTGGCTAATCGGACCCATATAGCCTGGGCATGATGTATATGGACTAAATACTGTCCAAATTCAAGTGATTGAAGTTGAATGGCCTAATTCTGAGACATATTACTTGTCATGTTTAAGCAAGTACTAGGTAATACCATAGTCTTGTAAAAAATAACGAGATAACACATAAAAGGTAAAGAAATCATAGAGAGAATCCATGGTTGAGACAAATTTTGAGAAATTTGAGAGGGCGACTAGGGTTTTGTGGAGAGGAGAGAATTTTAGGACGGCGGGTTAAGGAAACTGAGAGGATTAGGGTTGGGTGGGTAATTCAAATGAGGGGAATAAATGAGAGTCGTTGATCTTGAAAGATCAACGACTTGGATTTAAAATGAACGGGCGGATTAATTAAAACGGGTACCAACCGGGTCTTGTAAAGGGGTCGTTTGACTTTGAGTTGGGTTTACCGCTAAGGTGTTAGGCCATTTTAGTCAGAAAATTGGTTTAAAAAATTGGGCCAGCCTTTTAAACACACATAATTAATCAAAATAATTTATAAATATATTAGTAAACGAAGAAAAATAGTTGTATGAAATAAAAAGATTTAAATAATGATTTAGCATTATAAAATTATAAAAATGCTATTTTGACGCCAATAATATAAATAAGGAGCATTTGTATATGAATATAGATTATTATTGCAAAATTGTGCAAATAGCTCTAAAATGCTAATGTAAATATAAAAAATGAAGTAAAAATATTATGAGACATATATGAGGATACAAAATAGAAATTTTGGAAGATTAAGTCATCACAAATAATTCAAAGGGATAATTACTAAATATTTATGTAATTTAAATACAAGAAAATTAATTTTAAAGCTCAAATTATGGAAAATTATAAAAAGTGCTTGTATAGAATTGTAAGGTAAATAATGATGTAAAAATAATATTTTGAAAGTATTTATATTATTTTAAAAAATAAGATGCAAAATTGGGTATCAACAATGCCCACTGACTACTCTGAAGAGATTGGGTAAAGTCCTGCACGAGATATGAATAGGTAGCATGAATGTGAAGGCGTTTGATGGATCTCAGAGAGCTGCCATTGGAGAAATCAACCTCGGTCTACAGATGGGTCCGACATGGTTTGATGTCGAGTTCTAAGTGCTAGAAATATCTACTATTTACAACATGTTGTTGGGACGACCATGGATACATGTTGCCGATGCAGTGGCTTCAACCCTCCATCGGGCTTTAATGTTTGAGTGGAATCATTAAGAGATGATCACTCATGGAGATGGAAGCAACCCCATCTACACCAATCACATTGTTCCAGTCATCGAAAACAGAAAGAAGCTGGGTGGAGAAACATACCATCGTATTGAACGAGTCAACACAGTTGAAAAGGACCGATGGTGGAGCAACAAGATAGAAAGCATACTACGATGGGTGGGGTATGAACCCAGCAAGGGTCTCGGAAAAAATCTTCAAGGGATCACCAAACCCATACAACCACAACGTCATGGCATGACTTTTTGACTCGGATATGAATACACATGGCAGTTATACTAGGATTGGTAACCACCATGACGTGCTCTTTATTATCTGCTGGAAAAACCGGTACCACCTCTGCACCAGGTAGTACATCAAGCTGACATGATGTGAGGATCTGAGGAAGATGAAGTTTTAGCTGGCATAAGGAAGCTATTCCTAGATGAAGAAAAAATGGACTGCAGTGCAATAGTTGAGGAGGAGCAGGAGGAGGAGGACATTACCATTCAGATTGTGGAGAAAGGAGCTATTCCTAAGAACTAGACCGCGGAACCGTCCTAGGTCCGTCAAGTTCCTGGGTAGCCTGGAAAATTAGCATGAGTTACTTTAAAAATAATAGTCTTGAGCATTTGAGACATTTTTCATTATTATTTTTACATCTTTCTCTTCAACGTTATTATTACCTATCCCGATGAACCTACGACTGTGACATGTAATGAAACAATGCGAGATGAGTATAGTGATTCGGAGGATCTGGAAGGTGATATAATGCCTGAGGAAATAGTCAAAGAAGTAGAAAGGCTTGAAAACAAACCAAAGTCTAATTTGGAGGAAACTGAGACCGTTATTTAGGGGATTCTGAAATGGTCAAAGAAACACGTATAAGCATTCATCTATCACCGTGAGAGAAGGAAGAGTACATCAGATTCCTAAAAGAGTTTAAAGATATACGTTCATGGTATTACAATGATATGACAGGTTGGAGCATATCAATAGTAGCTTACAAGCTACCCAATAATCCCATGCGTCTACCAGTAAAGCAGAAGCTCAGAAAGTTCAAGCTGGATATGAGTTTGATGTTTAAAGAGGAGGTCACCAAGCAAATCAAAGCCAAGGTTCTTCGAGTGGTCGAATATCCTACTTAGTTGGCCAATATTGTGCCAGTTCTGAAGAAATATGAGAAAGTTAGAGTATGTGTCAATTACCGAGATCTGAACAGAGCAAGTCCCAAAGTTCATTTCTCGTTGCCCAATATACACATACTGATTGATAACTGTGACAACCATGAACTCCAATCCTTTGTAGATTGATTCGCAGGATACCATCAGATTTGGATGTATGAGGAGGATGCCTAAAGGACATCCTTTATCATAGCATGAGGGATATATTGTTACAAAATGATGTCGTTTGGTCTGAAAAACACGTAAGCCACCTACATGAGAGTCTTGACAACCATCTTCCACGACATGAGACGTAAGGAAATAGAGCTGTACGTGGATGACGTTATCATCAAATCTAAAAGGAGTTCATATCATATAGAGGTCTTCAAATTTTTTTTGATCTGCTTCGAAAATACAATTTGAAGTTGAATCCCAAAACATGTGCCTTTGGATTCCCTGCTGGAAAATTGTTAGGATTCATCGTCAGTCGCCGAGGGATTGAGTTAGACCCATCGAAGGTCAACGCTATCCAAGACTTGCCACCTCCAATGAATAAGAAAGATGTGATGAGATTTTTAGGTTGCCTCAATTACATCATCCGCTTTATAGCACAATCAACCGTGATATGTGAGCCAATCTCCAGGATGCTGAGGAAAGATACTGCAGCAAGTTGGGCTGAAGAATGCCAGAAAGCTTTCGACAAAATCAAGGAGTATTTATCTAAATCACCCATTCTGGTTCCACAAGAACTAGGAAGACCTCTGCTTCTTTATTTGTCTGTATCAGATGGGGCTTTTGGTTTCCTTTTGGGATAACATGAGAAACTGGAAGAAAGGGGTAGGCAATATATTATTTGAGCAAAAAATTCACGTCTTATGAAGCCTGGTACTCTTTGTTAGAATGCACCTGCTGTGCTTTGATATGGATAGCTCAGAAGTTGAGGCATTATTTATTTGCACACATTACATATCTCTTATCAACGATGGATCCGTTAAAATACATCTTTCAAAAATCCATGCCTACCGGTAAGTTAGCAAAGTGGAAAATATTATTAAGTCAGTTTGACATCATCTATTTGACTCAGAAAGTGGTCAAAGGGAAAGCATTAGCAGATCATTTGGCAGAAAATCCCATAGACAGAGAGTACGAACCATTGAAAACGTACATTCCCGATGAGGAGGTGTCATTTGTAGGAGAAGATATCACCGAGGCATATGAGGGTTGGAGGATGTTCTTTGATGGAGCAACAAACTTCAAAGGTGTAGGTATAGAAGCTGTCTTAGTATCAGAAATGGGCCAACACTACCCAGTATCCACAAAACTCAAGTTTCCATGCACCACCAATATGGTAGAATACGAGGCCTGCATCTTTGGACTCAGGTTGGCCATTGACATAAATGTTCAGGAGCTGCTGGTAATCGGAGATTCAAATCTTTTGGTGCACCAGGTTCTAGGGGAATGGGCTATGAAGAACACCAAAATATTTCCATATTTGAATTGTGTACAAGAGATGATCAAGAGGTTCACGAAATTAGAGTTCATACATGTTCCAAGGATTCAGAATGAGTTCACAGATGCGTTAGGCACTTTGTCTTCAATGATACAATACCCAGACAAGAATTTCATTAATTTTATCCCAATAGGAATTCATTAGCAGCCAGCTTATTGTTCTCACGTTGAAGAAGAGATTGACGGAAATTCAGTGTTCCACGACATCAAGAAGTACCTAGAAAAAGGATAATACCTAGAGACTACTACCCATACCTAGAAGCACATGCTTCGAAGATTAGCCAGCCATTTCTTTCAACATGGGGCAATTATATATAGCAGGACTCTTGATCTGGGATTACTACGGTGTATCGATGCCAAGGAGGCATACAGATTGCTCGAGGAAATACATGTTGTAACTTGCAGACCGCAGATGAATGGTTTCACCTTAGCCAAGAAGATACTAAGAGCAGGGTATTTCTGGATGACTATGGAAACAAACTCCATCAAGTATGTTCAGACGTGTCACCAATGCCAGATACATGCTGATATGATATGAGTACCACCCAATGAACTCAATGCAACAAGTTCACCATGGCCTTTCTCTACTTGGGGTATGGATGTCATCGGCCTAATTGAACCCCCCGCTTCAAATGGGCATAGGTTCTTTTTGGTGTCCATAGACTACTTCATAAAATAGGTTGAAGCTGCATCTTATAATGTTTTGACTAAGAAGGTTGTAGCGGATTTTGTTCGGGACCGCATTGTTTGTCGACATGGAGTACCGGAGTCAATCATTACTGATGTATACAGCTAAAATTGGAGAGCTCGATTTTACAATCGATGCATAGAAGACTCGAAGGCTCGAGCTCTGGGGTCAAGGCATATCGCGGTCCTCGACCTCGAGGAAATACACATCGTAGGTCCTCAACCTCGAGGCAGTCCATATCGATGGTCCTCCATCTCGAGGTAGTGCATATCAAAGGTCTTCGACCCCGATATAGTGCATATCGAAGGCCAACATGAAAAGGCGAGAAATCCGCAAGGGGCACGTGGTTAAAGCTGACAAAATGCACAAGATAGTACACACCCGGACCGTGGCATTAAATGGTTGTACCAACCATTTCTCTTTACATTAAATAGCTGCACCAGCTATATTTCTTTGTAATGACGACACATGTACTATGTTGGGATTCCCCTTCTTATATAAAGGGGAACCTGGTCACTTTGTAACATACATGATATTTAATAAAAGAACAACAACATTCTCTGCTCCCTAACTTAAACATTCTCTACAATTATTCTGTTGATTTACTGCTTTCATTTGTTGTGTTTCATGTATAGTTCTTCATTTATTGCTTATTATTGATCATAAAGAGGCCACTTTCGAGGCCCGTTACGCAGTTAATAACTCCCCGACCAATCTCCATCAAGCTATCGAGCTCGACCTCGAGGCCCTGTTTCGATCAACTCGAGACCCTGTCCCTCAGTAGCTCGGTCTGCATATCTCTGCTTCCCTTCATAATTATCGCACTTTCTTCACCTACATTTAGCATCTATTACCTAACAAAATATTAAAATAAATCACATATTTTTAAAACCGCACAATCAAGTTTAATTGTAATTACCATTTCCAAAGTAAACAGTTTGTCGCCCACCATGGGGCTAAAAATAATAGTGATTATCTTAGTGTTGGTATTCTAAAAACACAAGTTATCCTTCACACTTTTTCTAGTCCAAGAATCTTCAATTTCAGGTCAGAAAATGTCTAACTCAGTAAACGCACGTGAAAACAACGACCCTGAGAAGCACGGACCGCAAGAACCCGTGCTCAAACGGTCCAAAGTACCCACCGCCGTGAATGAGCAAACTCAAAGTTGTATACCTAAAAGAACTGTTATGTTCAGAGAGGAAGATGTCGAAGCATTGTCCCAACCACATAGCGACGCGCTGGTAATTTCTTTCCTCTTGAATAGCGTTCAAATTAAGCGTGTGCTCGTGGATCCAGGTATCTTGGCCAATATAATCATGTTCGAGGTAGTGGAGCAGCTCAAGATGCTTGACCAAATCGTACCCGATTCTAATTCCCTCAGAAGGTTTAACATGGAGAGCAAGACAATGAAGGGGGAAATATCCTCCCAGTCGACATGTCCAGTACATTTCGATTCTCTAAGTTTTATGTCATCGAAGGGGACACGAGATACAACGCCCTGCTGGGAAGACCATGGATACAGTGCATCAGGGCGGTACCGTCGACTCTCCACCAGATGTTAAAATTCCCAACCGAAGATGGCCTAAAAACAGTGTATGGTGAACAACACGTGTCAAAGGAAATGTTCGCGGTATGCAACGTGGCGTCAGAGCCCGTATATTTCACCTCAGAGGGGTCGAAATATAGTGATATCCCCGAGGATGGCGAGGAAGACTTACTTACTCCTAGAGCCTTCATTTCCCCCCAAGAATCGGATGCAACAAAATCAACGGTTGAAGAGCTGGAACAAGCCGCTTTAATGAAACACCTTCCAGATCGAAAGGTATACCTGGGAATGGGATTAACCCCCGAACTCAGGAAATAACTCATTCAATTTCTTATTGACAATATTGATTGCTTTGTTTGGTCCCACTTTGATATGGCAGGGATCTCCCCGAAAATAACCACCCATCGACTGAGCGTCGACCCCAGGTTCAAACCGGTGAAGCAAAAAAGGAGGCCTCAGTCCGAGGTAAAACATGCGTTCGTCAAAGACGAGGTAACAAAACTCCTCAAAATAGGGTCCATTAGGGAAGTAAAATATCCCGAGTGGTTGGCCAAAGTAGTAGTGGTCACTAAGAAAGGGAACAAATTATGAATGTGCGTAGATTATAAGGACTTAAATAAAGCATGCTCTAAGGATTCATTCCCGCTGTCTAATATCGACCGATTGTTTGATGCCACGGCCGTCCATGAGACTCTCACCTTTCTCGATGTACTCTGGCCATAATCAGATTCGAATGAACCTCGAGGACAGGGAAAAGACTTCGTTTGTCACGAAGTATGGCACATATTGCTACAATGTAATGCCATTCGGGCTAAAAAATGCAGGGGCCACATACCAACGCCTAGTTAATAAGATGGTCGAACATCAAATAGGAAAATCGATGGAAGTTTACATTGATGACATGCTAGTTAAGTCTCTGCGTGCGGAAGACCATTTGACTCATTTGCAGGAAAATTTTGACATCCTTAGAAGCTACAAAATGAAGCTCAACCCCGAGAAATGCGCCTTCGATGTAAGTTCATGAAAGTTTTTAGTCTTCACGGTATCAAACAGGGGGATTGAAATCAACCCCGACAAAATCAGGGCCATCGAAGAAATCATGGTGGTAAACAACGTAAGGGTCGTACAGCAGTTGGCCGGGCGGATAGCGGCGCTGGGCCGATTCATCTCGAGGTCATCGGATTAGAGACATCACTTTTTCTCCCTACTCAAAAAGAAAAACAACTTCGAGTGGACTCCGGAGTGCCAGCGTGCCTTGGAGGAATAAAAATGGTATCTCTCAAGCCCGCCTTTGCTCCACACCCCAAAGGAGGATGAAATTCTATACTTGTACTTTGCAGTATCTGAGGTAGCGGTAAGTGCCGAGTTGGTTCGAGATGAGCAAGGTACGAAATTCCCTATCTACTATGTGAGTCGAACCATGGGAGATGCTGAAACCAGTTATCCGCACTTAGAAAAATTAGCTCTTGCATTCATAAGTGCATCTCAAAAATTGAAACCTTATTTTCAAAGCCACCATATATGTGTTTTAACAAATTATCCTCTCTGGAATATATTATATAAACCTGAATTGTCGGGGCAGCTGGCCAAGTAGGCCATCGAGCTCGAGGGGTACGATATTGAATAGCAACCCCGAACGGCTATCAAGTCCCAAATTTTGACGGACTTCGTGACTGACTTTGCACGTACCCTCGTTCCCAAGGTAGAAAAAGAACTTTTGCTGAAAATGGGCGCATCATTGGGGTGTGGGCCTTATTCACCTACGTGCCTCAAATGTGAAAGGATCCGGGCTCGGCATAGTTCTGAAGCCACCTGCAGGTGGCATGATTAGACAATCTATAAAAAATGCAAAGTTGACTAACAACGAAGATGAGTATGAAGCTATGATTGCAGGTATTGAACTGGCCAAAGGCCTGGGAACGGAAGTCGTCGAAGCCAAATGTGATTCTCTTCTGGTAGTGAACCAGGCAAACGGGAGCTTCAAGGTTCGAGAGGATAAGATGAATCGGTACCTAGAAAAACTTCAAACCACTTTTCCTCATTTCAAATAACGGACTCTGGTCCACATACCTCGGGAACAGAACAACGAGGCCGATGGACTCGCAAACCTGGGGTCATCCGTCGAAGAAGATGACGTACTTCCCAGGGCTGTTGTTCAGATATCCAAATCGGTGATCAAAGAAGGCCATGCTGAAATCAACTCCACCAGCCAAACATGGGATTTGAGAAACAAATACATCGATTATTTGGTAAGTGTGAAGCTTCCCACAGACCCAAAAGAGTCAAGGGCCCTTCGGACCAGAGCGACCCGATTTTCACTCGACAAAAGCGGAGCTCTATACAGAAGAACCTTTGACGGGCCCCTGACAGTATGTTAAGGACAAGGAGACACTGATTACGTGCTCCGAGAAATTCACGAGGGCACCTGCAGAAATCAGTCCAGTGCCGATTCTTTAACTCAAAAGGGGATCAGAGCAGGTTACTACTGGGACAACATGGAGAGGGACATCAAA
Source organism: Nicotiana paniculata (assembly GCA_005239505.1). Lineage (NCBI taxonomy): Eukaryota > Viridiplantae > Streptophyta > Magnoliopsida > Solanales > Solanaceae > Nicotiana > Nicotiana paniculata. The sequence goes on from ML311406.1 coordinate 53,622, forward strand.
GAATTCGTCTAAAAATGCGACAAGTGTCACAGATCCGCGTCAATGATCCACCAACCCGAAGAACAACTACATTTAGTGTTGTCGTCATGGCCATTCATGAAATGGGGAATGGGCATAATCGGCCCCCTACCAACGGTACCAGGTAAAGCCAGATTTATTTTTTTGAGGACTAACTATTTCTCAAAATGGGTGGAAGCACAGGCCTATGAAAGATAAGAGAAAAACAAGTTATCTACTTCATATGGCATCACATTATTTGCTGATTTGGCATCCCCTTCGAGATAACGTGTGATAACGAGAAGTAGTTTATCGAAGGCAAAATAACAATGTTCCTCAAGGATCACAGAATCAAAAGAATACTATCAACGCCCTACCACCCATGTGGAAATGGTCAAGCCGAATCCACAACAAGACCATCATTCGGAACTTGAAAAAGAAGTTAGAAAATGTCAAAAACAAGTGGAGAGAAACGATGCCCGAAGTACTATGGGAATATCGAACAACCTCTAAATCAAGCACAGGAGAGATGTCGTTCTCTTTGGTGTACGGTTCCGAGGCTTTGATACCGGTCGAGATCGGAGAGCCAAGCGTCAGATTCCGACATGCCACCGGATACTCAAATAATGAGGCCATGACTACGGCCCTCGAGCTATTAGACGAGAAGCGAGATGCTTTACTGGTCCGGATGGCTGCCCAAAAACAAAGAATCGAAAGATACTACAACCGAAGAGCAAACCTATGATATTTCGGAACCGGGGATATGGTTCTAAGGAAAGTCACCCTAAGCACTCGAAACTCTAAATAAGTAAATCTAGGCCCGAACTGGAAAGGACCGTACCGCATCCTCGGAGTAATCCGCAAAGGATCCTACAAGCTCGGCACCATGGAAGGCAAGAAACGGCCAAACCATTGGAACATATCAACGCTCAAGTGCTATTATTACTAAGGTATAATTCTCTCCCTCTTTCCTTCAAGCTTTGACACTAACAAAAGGCACAGGTGTGCGACTAAAGGGAATCAGAACATCCCCCAGTTCGAAGGCCTTAGGTTTTAAAGCATGCACTGTGCTCTTTTTCCCTCACATCGGGTTTATCCCAAGAGGGTTTTACCAGTGAGGTTTTTAACGAGGCAACATCCATATACTACCTACGGAGAACTCACCAAGTATCCAAGGCTTCTCTTCGATCAACCTTGAATATTAATGGCCATCCCCACAAGAGATCACTGAAAGATTCATAAGAGGGTCTCAATAGGAAAATGATGTATCGGATCAAACGGTCGAATGAACCATACCCGCATAGAATAATCGAACCCTCTATGGAAAAAACATGTATACTTGTACCAAGTAATCAGAGAAGTACCTTATGTCAAAACATTTTTGCACATCAAAAAAGTTTGCCATTTTCACAAGAGACAGCCCTAGGGCCAAGAATTTAGCAAGCACACAGGAATTGTTCTCGACAATCAGTCCACCGAGTCGCCAAAAACTCAAAGACGTAAGACCTCATGGAAGGAAACTTCTAACTCATAAGACCTTCACAAGGAAATATCAACAGCATAAGCCCTCCTCGAGGAAACATTAATTCCGACTCGGAGACTGCCACCGACAGTCAGCCCATCAGGATATCAAATTCGAAGCCATAAGACCTTAGGGTCAGGAACTTCGAACTCGTATGCCCTCCATGAGGTAACATCAAAACTATGATACCGTAAGAAATGTTGTACCAAACTAAAGCGTAAGAGCCCAAGTCGCCCGCTACATTAAAGGTTGTACAAACCTAAAGCGTAAGAGCCCAAGTCGCTAGCTAGTCGTATCGATCTTATGTGTAAGATCCTGATTCGCCAGCTATCGGTCATATCGACACAAAGCGCCTCAGGTCCAATTTGGAAACTTGAGGGCCGTTGAGCTCGAGTCGAAACCCGACTCGGAGACTCAGCCCGATACGGTTAATTAAAGCGCCTCAGGGCCAAAAAAGCATAAGAGCCCGAGTCGCCCGCTACATTAAAAGTCGTATCGACCTTACGGGTAAGATCCCGAGTCGCCAGCTACCGGTCACACCGACACAAAGCGCCTCAGGGCCAATTTGAAAACCTGAGGGCCGTTGAGCTCGAGTCGAAACCCGACTCGGAGACTAAGCCCAATACGGTTACATAAAGCACCTCAGGGGAAAAAATGCGTAAGAGCCGGAGTCGCCCGCTACATTAAAGGTTGTACGAACCTAAAGCGTTAGAGCCCAATTGTCCAGCTAGTCATATCGACCTTACGTGTAAGAGCCCGAGTCGCTAGCTACAAGTCATACCGAAATAAAGCGCCTCAGGGAACAATTTGAAAACCTGAGGGCCGTTGAGCTCTAGCCGAAACCCTACTCGGAGACTGAGCCCGATATGGTTAATTAAAGCGCCTCAGGGCCAAAAAAGCATAAGATCCCGAGTCGCCTGCTACATTGAAAGTTGTACCAACCTAAAGCATAAGAGCCCAATTCACCAGCTACAGGTCATACCGACTCAAGGCATGAACCCCATATCAAAGTCAAGGCTATATATCGAACTTGTAAGACCCAGAAGGCATACCATCGATATAGACGCCATGGCTATCTCACTTGGGGACTAAAAGGCTACGGCCAAATACTATGACCACTGTCACAAGGCTTCGGCCAAACTAACACAACTCGGAGACGTCCGACTATTTCCATAAAATCACAGGCCTCCATTTACTTCGAAAAACTTCGAAAAGAACCGGTTAAAGGTTGTACCAACCTAAAGCGTAAGAGCCCAAGTCGCCCGCTACATTATAGGTTGCACTAACCTAAAGCGTAAGAGCCCAAGTCGCGCGCTACATTAAAGGTTGTATCAACCTAAAGCGTAAGAGCCCAAGTCACCACCTAGTCATATCGACCTTACGCGTAAGAGCCCGAGACGCCAGCTACAGGTCATACTGACACAAAGCGTATCAGGGTCAATGTGAAAACCTGAGGGCCGTTGAGCTCGAGTCGAAACCCGACTCGGAGACTAATCCATATATGGTTAATTAAAGCGCCTCAGGGCCAAAAAAGCGTAAGAGCCCGAGACGCCCGCTACATTAAAAGTCGTACGACCTTACGCGTAAGATTTTGATTCGCCAGCTATCGGTCATACCGACACAAAGCACCTCAGGGCCAATTTGGAAACCTGTAGGCTGTTGAGCTCGAGTCGAAACCCGACTCGGAGACTAAGCCCGATACGGTTAATTAAAGTGCCTCAGGGCCAAAAAAGCGTAAGAGCCCGAGTCTCCTGCTACATTAAAGGTTGTATCGACCTTACGCGTAAGATCCCGAGTCGCCAGCTACCGGTCATACCGACACAAAGCGCCTCAGGGCCAATTTGAAAACCTGAGGGCCGTTGAGCTCGAGTCGAAACCTGACTCGGAGACTAAGCCCAATACGGTTACATAAAGCGCCTCAGGGACAAAAAAGCATAAGAGCCGGAGTCGCCCGCTACATTAAAGGTTGTACGAACCTAAAGCGTTACAGCCTAATTGTCCATCTAGTCATATCGACCTTACGCGTAAAAGCCCGAGTCGCTAGCTATAAGTCATACCAAAACAAAGCGCCTCAGGGACCAATTTGAAAACCCGAGGGCCGTTGAGCTCGAGTCGAAACCCGACTTGGAGACTAAGCCCGATATGGTTAATTAAAGCGCCTTAGGGCCAAAAAAGCATAAGAGCCCGAGTCGCCTGCTACATTGAAAGTTGTACCAACCTAAAGCGTAAGAGCCCAGTTCATGAGCTACAGGTCATACTGACCCAGGGCATGAACCCCATATCAAAGTCAAGGCTATATATCGAACTTGTAAGACCCAGAAGGCATACCATCGATATAGACGCCATGGCTATCTCACTTGGGGACTAAAAGGCTACGGCCAAATACTATGACCACAGTCACAAGGCTTCGGCCAAACTAACACAACTCGGAGACGTTCGACTATTTCCATAAAATCACAGGCCTCCATTTACTTCGAAAAACTTCGAAAAGAACGAGTTAAAGATTGTACAAACCTAAAGCATAAGAGCCCAAGTCGCCCGCTACATTATAGGTTGTACCAACCTAAAGCGTAAGAGCCCAAGTCGCGCGCTACATTAAAGGTTGTATCAACCTAAAGCGTAAGAGCCCAAGTCACCACCTAGTCGTATTGACCTTACGCGTAAGAGCCCGAGTCGCCAGCTACAGGTCATACTTACACAAAGCGTCTCAGGGTCAATGTGAAAACCTGAGGGCCGTTGAGCTCGAGTCGAAACCCGACTCGGAGACTAAACCCTATACGGTTAATTAAAGCGCCTCAGGGCCAAAAAGGCGTAAGATCCCGAGACGCCCGCTACATTAAAAGTCGTACGACCTTACGCGTAAGATCCCGATTCGCCAGCTACCGGTCATACCGACACAAAGCGCCTCAGGGCCAATTTGAAAACCTGAGGGCCGTTGAGCTCGAGTCAAAACTCAACTAGGATACTAAGCCTGAAACGGTTAATTAAAGCTCCTCAGGGCCAAAAAAGTGTAAGAGCTCGAGTCGCCCGCTACATTAAAATTCGTATCGACCTTACACATAAGAACCTGAGTCGCCACCTATCGGTCATACCGACACAAAGCACCTCAGGGCATATTTGAAAACTTGAGGGCCGTTGAGCTCGAGTCGAAACCGACTCAGAGACTAAGCCTGATACGGTTAATTAAAGCATCTCAGGGCCAAAAAAGCATAAGAGCCCGAGTTTCCCGCTACATTAAAGGTTTTACCAACCTAAAGCGTAAGAGCCCAAGTCACCTGCTACGTTAAAGGTTGTACGAACCTAAAGTGTAAGAGCCCAAGTCGCCAGTTAGTCGTATCGAACTTACGCATAAGAGCTCGAGTAACCAGTTACATGTCATACTGACACAAAGCGCCTCAAGGCCAATTTGAAAACTTGAGGGCCGTTGAGCTTGATTCGAAACCTAACTCGGAGACTAAGCCTGATATGGATAACTAAAGCGCCTCGGGGCCAAAAAAGCGTAAGGGCCCATGTCACCAGCTATAACGAATGTCATATCGACCTAAAGCATAAGATCCCAAGTCGCCAGCCTAAAAGAGCCTCAGGACCAATTTATAACCCCAAGGGTCTCATATCAAAGTCCAATTCGCCGGGCTAACTACACACAGGCTAATCAAATCCAAGAATATCTCATACATATATATGTAATGCAAATACATATTTACAAAGCTCCTACGGGAATGTTATGAAAACAAAAAAATAAAAAAAACTATTCTACTCTCAGAACTAGCTCCCTCAAAGGTCCCTCGGACCAGCTCCCACATCGTCCTTCAAGTATCAGCATCAGCTCTACAAGAAAGGAGAAACTTGGCGTCGATCTCGTCTGCCTCGGCCTGCTTTATCTCTTTCGAGAGGTCAACGCCCCTAGCATGTATCTCCTCGAGGGTTGCATCGGCCATACTCATTGCTCCTCCTCTCTCCATTGAAAGCTCCTCTCAGCTCGACCTGAACATCGGCAACATCTTTCAAGTACCACTTTCTTGTCGGCCTTCATATTCAGAAGATTAGTCGAAACCCGACTCGGAGACTAAGCCTAATACGGTCAACTAAAGCGCCTCAGGGCCAACTACGTAAGGGCCAAATTCGTCAGCTACATCGAAGGTCATTTCGACCTAAAGCATAAGGGCCTAAGTCGCCAACTTAAAAAGCCTCAGGGCCAATTTATAACCCCAGGGGTATCATCTAAAAGTCCAATTCATCTGGCTAAATATCACCAAGAAAATCAAACCAAAGAATCTTTCATATATGCGTGTGCGTTACAAATACACATTTACAACACTCCCACAAGAGTTTTAGGCACACAACACAGCAGAAAATCTAGTCTACTCTCGGGATCAGATCCCCCAAAGGCCTCTCGGACCAGTTCCCATGGAGGTCTTCAAATATCAGCATCATCTCAAGAAGAAAGGAAAAACTTGGCGTGGAACTCATCTGCCTTGGCCTTCTTTATCTCTTCCGAGAGGTCAAATCCCTTAGCATGTATCTCTTCGAGGGTCTCCTTCTAAGACTCGCATTAGGCATACTCATTGTCCCTCCTCTCTCTACTGAAAGCCCCTCTCAGCTCGGCCCGAGCATCCGAAGCATCTTTCAAATAAACAGCCACCTTCCTATCGGCCTTCATATTTAGAAGATTAGTCTAGAGCTTGGAAATCCTGCTCGACTGAATCAAGTTGTCTTCTCGGGCATTACGAAGTTGTATCTCGAGGGCAGCAGCCTAGGCAAAAGCATTCCTTTGACTCGAAAATCGAGCCTCCTACTGTCAGCAATCGATTGTCACTAATTGCTCATCAAGGGCAAACACCTAAGGGTTTATTCTAAAAGTCCAAGATTTTTGACCAACTATCAACAAGCATCACAGTTTATTCCAAAAAGCAAAGAAATGACAAGAAATGCCAAAGAACAGAGGCCTTTATATATAGTGAAAGTTCACAGATGTCTATTTACAAGGCTTATGCCTGGAGCCCTTACACAAAAAAGAGAACGAATAAAAACCTAATCTACCTTTTTGAGACCTAGTCTGTCGTCATCATCTGGGACTTCATTTTCTCCCGTGGAATTTGCCTTCATCAACCCCCTCAGGACTATTATCCTCACCAACTCTTTTCTATTCGTCTTCGACATCGGCTTCATCATTGGTAGAGAGAAAGAACATGGCATCAATATCGTCTGTCTTATCCTGCTCTGCCTCTTCCGAAGAGACCAACACCCTTATCATGAATCTCCACGAGGGTCTCCCTCTGAGATTTGCATCGGGCATGTTCATTGCTTCTTCGCTCTCGATCAACCCCCCCCCCCCCCCCNCCCCAACTCCTTCTGAGCATTTGTAGCATCTGTAAGACGGTGCACATTCCCTTCAGTGTATTTTCCAACGTCTCGCAAATAGGTTTCCGTACCAAGAACAATTTTAGCTACACTTTTGCCAGTATCACAACAAGGTTTGCTGCCCGCCAAATTATGAAAGCACTCAAGAACTTCAAGTGGGAAGATATTAAGACTCCCACAAGAATTTTCTCCTAAAAATATAACATTTATGTGAAGTTATTTGGACTCGGATTCAAGGAAAAGAAGAATTGGTGAAGCATTTCCCAACATCGAGATTTATCTGCGACACGAGGGAATATCTTTGAGTTATCTTCTCTCCGCCAAGGAATGCCCCGACCGGCTCTATAGATAGATATATCTCTGTCAGATCGAGGGATGTTCACTTGCACCGGTTTCTCTAATGGAAACCAACCTTCACCTTTTCAATATCGATCACCAGACCAGCATACCGAGGCGTGGGCTCGCATCGGTCCGCAACCAATAAAGATTTATCAGCCTCAAGATCAGATGACGTTTCATATGATCCAAGGAGGAACTCCTCAACGTAAGGGGGAACTGCCGTTTCTCTCTTAGAAGAGCGTGAAGAAGAATGGGTTTTCTGTTTTTGAGGGACCGTTTTAGAAGTTTTGGCCATGACTGCATTAAAATTTTAGAATAAAAAGAAGAAAACTGGCAAAGAGATGAAAGCAAAAGCTGCTAAGAAGAGGTTTAAATATGTTGCAAAGGGTGAAAATTTGAGAAAGAAGGATTGGAATATTTATAGAGGTTTTTTCAAGCGTGCTGGAGAAGTTGAAAGGGCGATAAATAGCATTTTAGAGGCTTTTGAGAACCATGCTCTGTGCAACCTTTCTGTCACACCAGCTTATGACCTCACGTGAATGACGTCATGATGAAGATATCGAAGAGCCAAGAATTCAAGACCGTTCCTTATCATTACATTCTAAGAAACGCGGGGACTATCTGTATGCGACTAAAATTGTAGAGTCCAATTTTACGGTCATTTCGACACTTATAAGGCTCGAAGGCCCGAGTTTTGGTATCAAGGGGCATATCGGAGGTCCTCGACCTCGAGGCAATCCATATCGGAGGTTCTCGATACCGAGGCAATACATATCGTAGGTCCTCGACCTCGAGGCAGTTCATATCGAAGGTCAACATGAAAAGGAGGGAAATTCCCAAGGGGCACATGTTTAAAGCTGACAAAAGTACACAAAATTGTACAAGCACGTACTGTGACATTAAATGGTTGTACCAGCCATATATCTTTGTATTAATTGCACATGTAATATGTTGGGATTTCCCCTCATATATAAAGGGGACCCTTGTCACTTTGTAACACACATGACATTCAATACAAGATCAAGAACATCCTTTGCTCCCTAGCAAAAACATTCTCTTCAATTGCTTTATTGATTTATTAGTTCGCATTTATTGTGTTCTTGAATTATTCTTCATTTGTTGCTTATTATTGATCATAAATAGGCTATTCTTAAGGCATTCAATGCTATTATACTGTTATTGATGGCCATCAGTCAAGTTTCTAAAGATCGATCTCGATGCCCTTCTGACAACCCTCGACACCAGTCTCTCCGTTACATGGTTTGCGTAATCTCGTTTCCTATTACTCTTGTTTCATTCTCCTCACTTTACGCTCAGCATCTACCGCCTAAACAACTGTTATTAAAATAGATCACATATTTTTAGAACCCCATAATCAAATATAATTGTAATTACCATTTTCAAGGTAAACAACCCTCACCATTGCATAAGGCTAAACATTGTCTTTCCTTACATGAGAGTAAGCACTGTCTTCACTCTTTGCATAGGGCTAACCACTGCCCTCACCATTGCATAAGGCTAAACATTTCATTTCCTTGCATGAGATTACACAATGTCTCCCCTCTTTTCATGGGGCTAAACACTGCCTTCACCATTCCATAAGGCTAAACATTGCATCTCTTTGCATGAGACTAAGCATTGTCTCCACTCTTTTCATAGGGCTAAACACTGCCCTCGCCACTGTATAAGGCTAAACATTGCCTCTCTTTGCATGAGACTAAGCCTTGTCTCCACTCTTCGCATGGGGCTAAGCGCTGCCCTCATCTCATACAAGACTAAGCCTTTACTTGTATCGCCCTCACATATAACAAAGAATCACATGCTTCCTCTATCAAACAAGAATATCTTTGCAATTTCATGTGCTGGAACATTTCTACATTGTCTGAAGGCGTCATAGTCCAAAGGCACTATCCTCATAGCCTGAAGACATCATTCCATGGATTGAGGATCTCTCGAAATTGCATATCATTATTCAAAGGTGTAATAGTCCAGAGGCACCATTCTAATGGCCCGCGGACACCATTTCATAGCCTACGAATCCCTTATCATATGCTTCATGACCCAGGATGTCATGGTCTAAGGACATCATCCTCATCGTATAAATACAACCTTCATAGTCTAAAGGAAATTTTGCATCATGTATAAATTTTTGCAATAACTCATATATATTTGCATGCACCGTGTTTTAAGTTTTGCATAAAATTCGGGAGGGAACCGTTCTACAAATGGGAGTAATCTTCGCTCTAGCTTCCGACCACAAGGTTCACATCCTTTGACTACTTCAAACGTAATCCACGATCCATAATTGATTACTTTTTCTATGACAATTTTAATATCCGCCGCATACACTCGTAATGTTTCAAATTCACATCCATGAATCCACTTATATTTATCTGTTACTTGCAATAATATCCTACCCAAAAAAATATTTTCAAACATACGACTATTCTTATAACAATTGCATTGGTTTCGCTCGCCATTGGATCGAGAACTACATACGGCCTGGTTTCCGTAACACCGGGGATATGTAGGCAACTAAAGAACCAGGGTTTTGCCCCCATGTTTTTTTCAAATCACACCATTCACCACTTAATTCGGCCAAAATTGGTCATCATTTATATTTACTCGACAACTCTTCATCATTTCCAGATATAGAGCATCAGCTGTTGATACCCAATTTTCCCTCATTAATTAATATACAAGATTTAACCAAAAATATTTTACAATTTTTTCATGATTTTAGAGCTTTAAAATTAATTTTCTTGAATTTAAATTAATTAAATTTTTTATTGAATTATCCCTTTAAATTATTTCTGATGACTTAACCATCCAAATTTTTTATTTACATCCATATGCATGTTTCAAAATATTTTACATTATTTCATATAATTACATATGTATTTTAGTGATTTATGTAATTTTTACAATAATAGCCTATATTCATATATAATTGTGTTTTATTATATTATTTGTGCCAAAATAGCAATTTATATATATAATTTTTTTTATTTTCAATCATTTTATTGCATAAGTAATATTTATTATTTCTTAATATTTTATGAATTATTTTTTTTGATAAATTTTGTGTATTTAAACTATGGACCAATTTTAAGTAATTTTCAGTGTCCTCAGCCCAAGCCAATCGACCCTTTAATAATAAACCCGGTCAGTACCCATCTTCATGACCCGACTCGTTCGTTTTTTATTCTGGCCGTTAATCTTTAAAGATAAACGACCTCGTTTATTCCCCCTCTTTAATTAACCTAACCCAAAAACCATAACCCCATTCCCTTGAGACCGCCGCCCTAAAATCCTCTCTACTATCTCCTCTCAAACCCTATCTGCCTCATTCAAATCTCTTCCCAAACCCGAATTAATCATGGATTCTTCCTACGATTCTCTTACCTTTTATGGATCATCTCATAATTTCTTACAAGACTATGGTGTTACATAGTACTTGCCTCAATTTGGGCAAGTAACAATCCCCAAATTGGGTGCCACCTCCTTCAACCTTTGAGATTTAGACGTTATTTCGTCTATATGCACTCACTACCATATTATATGTTTCGATTTGGTGATATTTTCGACCATCGATGCATTCTTTCTAAACAAGGGTTTACTTAATTTTCTCTAAAATTGATTCTGAGTGATTTTGCATGCTTCTATTTCCTTATTTATGTTCGATTGATTGTGTTTCCTTGTTTGGATGTCGATTTCGGCTACCATATAAACCCTTCCCGATTCTCCTTTTAGGGAAAGACAAAAAGGACTCAATTTTTACATCCATTACTCACACTAGTCTTTTCACTCACTCATTCACTTCTTCTAAGACACTCGAATATTTTCTAAAATCGTTGAATTCTTGGCTGATTGAAATCCAAGGCCATAATACTGTTTAAATGACCTCCTCTGGTGCAAGCACTGCTCGGTGCCCTTGTCGAGGCTCTTGTGAACTCTGAAGCATCAGTGATTTGGGGTTCTCTTTCAATTGTTGCTACCAAATGATTACCAATATTCTAAATTCCTCACTCTTTTGCTCGTTTAACTTTGCTACTTGTTAGTGTCCTTGACTCTTATAATTTTAACTATTTTCCTTTCTATTTGTCTATGACATGCGTGTTCTATGTCCTAATGTTGTTTAAACTTTGTAAGCATGATTCAATTTCCTTGCTATTCATGGATCCCTGATACTGTATTCTTTACTGCCACTATATTGTTTTAGCAATCTCATACAGTTCCATGTTCTTTATTAGTTGAATTCAGTAGGCTTCAGTACATGTAATATGCTTTCAATATCGGGATGGATTCAAGATTGCTTAGTTGCTTCTAGACTAATGTTTGTTCCCTACCTTGTCCTGTATTTCTATGTTTGTGTTCTAGAGCTTGTTAAGTTCTTCTTTCCCAACATGATAGGTCTTTGAGATTGTATTGATTAGCTAAAACATGTTTCCATGCCATTAAATTCTATGGTATGTTTGGTTTGTTAATCTTTTGTCTTTAGAATGGCTTCGAGGGAAAAATTCTACGTTGGTTTCCCTTCTGTATAAGTAATGGGTACGAATGATTATTCTTGCCTGTCCTATTCCCCTTAAGTTATGAGTTAGGACGATGTTATGCTTTGTTGTAGACCATGCTACCAGTCTGTTGCTATACTACCTATGGTCATGTCAGGCTCCAATATTAGAAATCTTCACGTGAAATTTAATTATATTGAATAAGGCTCACTTGTTTAAAGTTTTTTTTGACCAATTTTTGTTAATATCTTGTGCTAACTTAATTTCTGGAAAATCGGCTTGTGTGTGTTTGTCCTGTTCACTCAATAGACATACTTCTTAAGCTCTCTTAATGTGTAATTGTGTTTAGCATGCTACACCCTTTCCTTTGTTGAATGATTTCTCGACATGGTTTTAGTTCTTCCATGTCAAACTTGTTATGTCAAAGTTTTCTACCTAATTGGTATGTTCACTCCCTCTTGTTTGACCAATCTCATCCCCTTACCTCCTAAGAATGATGATCGCTGCTAATAGACTTTAGGATTGTCAATTGGTTACCATATATCATTTCTCCCTTCTAAGCTTGTACGAGTTCGTGTGTGGCCCTGGGTGTGTAATCTATACACTCTCATGCTTGAGATGTGATGGGTTCGGGGTCTACTGTTCGTGTGAAAGCTGAATCCTGCTGAAGGCCCAGGTGTTACTGGGTTATTTCTCTTTTGGGTGTACTCTGTTAATTGGTCATGTAGTATTTAGATATGTAATATTTGCACTTTTATTCATTATTTTAGGCTTGTAGTCTTTCTATATTAAATATTTGCACTTGTATTCATTACTTTTGACCTGTAATAATTTAAAAACAAAGCAGATGAGGAAATTAGTAAAAGGGGGTAGGGTGCTCTAATTCTCATAAGCATGAATGTATGATCTATGTGATCTATTCTGTATTTGCTTTACATGCTTTTAATATCTGTATTTGCTTTACATGCTTTTAATATCATGTGTAGAAAGCATGCCTATAGGAGTCACGCGCACACATATCTTTTAGATTGCCAAAACATGTTATTTCAAATGTTTGCGGTACCTGTTTCCACTACTATGCACTCTTAGATAGCATGTATATAGAGCGCAACAATGTAATATTTTTACTTACCTAGGTACCATGCCTGTAGGACTTCAAATAATCAATCTATCAATTGCTTGAATTATTTTAGTGCACTGATCATCTAGATACCATGCCTATAGGATTAATAATCAACCAGATGCTCCATATCGTTTGTACTGCTTCACTTAGATAGCATGCCTATAAGGATTAAACTATTTCAATCATCAACTCCTAGATATCCTTCCTACGAAGCTCTTCCATAAAATCAGCGCTGATAATTTATAAATATGGGATCGTTTCACGGCCTGATTGCACAAACTATCTAGAGATTATGCCTAGTTTTAATTCCATTATTCTTCAAATCCATTGCATGTACATTGCTAAAACAAAATCGATTAGGACCCACGACTATAATACGCCTCAATTCTGAAATTGTCTACTACCCAATTTGCCAACCAATCTGCGTGCTTCTTTGCTTATGTGTGGAGGCTAACACGAGCCAGGCTTTGCTATTATGTGAGGTCCAATTTGTTTTGAATGTGCGATTAGTTTTATCATTTTTTGAGCAACCTAAGTATGTCTAGAACCACCCAAATAGAGGTACAAATCCACCTGGATCCAAAGGCCTAGGACGGATAGTACACGCATAGGATACGACATAGAACTGAATTAGAACGCTTTAGGTAAACAACCTCAACGTAGTAATTATGTAGCAGGAGATGATAGTCTGTGCCCGCTGAATAATATGAGCAAGTCCTATCTAAAAGGAGTTGCAAAGTATTATTCATAGTTTTAAGTTCGATCAGGACTCATAGTAGTGGACCTCGAAGAGTTATTAACACCTTCTCGTTGAGGTAATTTGATCCTTTACCCGATCTTTGGTGACGTTGACTAGACAAACAGAGTTATTTGCAAATAGGTGCCTAACGCACCTTAAACGCTAGGTGGCGACTCTTCTCTTTTAATACCCATTCAAAAGAGTTGTCATGCGTTGAAACCTGCCTTCGTGAGAAAATGGGGCGCGACAAAATTTATTGTAAGGGCCAAACAGTCAAATGAAATGTGCCCGCATAGACTGCTCAAGCCGTGGCACGAAGCTTGTACACAAGCGTGACAATTACGCACAAGAATAAAAAGAAATCTCTAATTTGTGGATATATATATCTTGTCCCTTAAAAAAATTCTTTTTTCATTTCTTAAGGAATCCTACACTCGATCCCCTAAAGGTATCAAGCCCAAGGGCCGCCTTAATCCGAGTTCAAACGATCACTCCCACTCGGGGAGTGCCCTCAAAAGACAAACCCGGACGCCCGTGCTACCAAAGCCCAGGGGCACAAGACCTATTAGGCAGGCCCGCACTTCAAAAATTATGGCCATATTAAAATGGCTCAGGACGTCCGAGACCCGTAACAAAAAATAAGGCCTTCAAAATTTCTTAACCAATTCTAAAGGCTACCCTCCAAAAACTTTAATCTAAAAAATTATAAGTGCTTTGGGAAACAATTTTTGGTCATACCAAACCCCACGATGCCTTAAACAAAATAATGTTGTAGGCAAGGCCTGTTCGAACACACGAACATGACCTAACTATTTCAATCTAAGGCATTTCGATCTGTGTCAAAATAAATAATAAAGCAACGGAGAATGAAACTCAGAGATTGTCGAAGGGAAAAAGAAGCCTTGTATTATATAAAGTCTTTACAAAGGCCAAACAACCTTGACAAAAGTACACAAGTACAAAACTATAAAAGATAAAGAAAAACTGTACAAGGCACTTAAACGGCCTGGTGGGTGGCGTCTCATTACCGGGATCATCACCCTCAGAATCTTCCTCTTCCTTGGGGTAAGCCAATTTCCTAGCAACGGCCTCAAGCTTCTTGGCATTCTCGATCTCTGTCGGCAGATCAAAACCCAGAGCATGAACCTCCTCGAGGGCCTCCCTTTAGGACTGCTGCTTCTCATACTCAACGATGTATTTCAAGAGGTCCTGGTCTGCCTCGGCATCGGCTCTATACTGGGCCACCATCTCGTCGACATCGGCCTTAGTTATTTCAGCCACCGACTTGGCCGCTTTAAGCTCTTTCACGAGATCCTCTTGGACGGCGTCAACCGAACTCAGTTGATACTTGAGCTCCTCAATCTTTTTGGCCTGTACCTCGGCCTTTTCCTTTGTCGCTCAAAGCTGGACCTCAGCCGAAGCCAATTGCGTCGTAGCATTTTTCTTTTCCGAGGTGAGGCGGTCCATCTTTCTTCTCCATTCGTCGGTCTCTGCCTTGACAACATCAACCTCAGCTCGAAGTTGGTCGATCTAATCGATCTTCTGTTTGACCTACCGATTGCGATCATTAATCACCGAGTCTTGTTCATTTTCACTAACCTCACATATTCTTTTTACCTGCTCGACCAGGTCGGCATACTCCTTTTGAGCCACCTCTAGCTCAGCTCGGAGGCTCTTAGCCTCCCCTTCACGTTGCTCGCTGAGAAGTTTGAGTATTTATCTTCTCAATGAGCCCTCATAACTCGGCCTCGAGCTGGTTCAACTCATCCCGATATCAGAGAAAAGTCTCATGATGAAGCACTGAGGCCTGCAGAAACAAATAGAAATGTTATGATCAATATATTAGTCTAATTAGAAGTCATCAAGAAGTATCTAAAGTTACCCGGTTTAGAGCCTATTGCAGTTCTTGAACAGGTAGAGCGCGTCCACCTCGTTTATCTTGGCTTGGTCTTCACTGGTCACTAGACACCAAAGGTAACTGGCCACCCCTATGGGGGCAGAGAGGACTCGGGCATCCTCTGGGACAGATATGCTGATCGATCGCTTTCGGTCAGGATTCTACACTCGAATTTGGGAATCGATTAATTAGTTTCGGGCTTGAAGTAGCCCGATTTTTCCTGAAGATGGACTCTTCCTTCGCACCGCTAAGTCACCCAATCTGGTAACGTCCTCCGTGGCGGTAGAATCTACGCCATCAAAAATGTTGTGGAAGGGTTCTTCTACTCCCTAGGCCCCCTCGTTGGGGCATTCTTTCATCATCTGAGCCTCGTTGTACATCGACTCAGTAAACGATGGTGACTCGGTGATGTCTATCACACCGATTGCATCCTTCAGGGCTTTTCCCGCAGCCGGTAGAGTGATCCCTGGCCTCCCTAACTTGAGGCAAATCAGCCTCGCCTCTCTCTAGTTTGGAGGCCCCTTTCCCCCCAAATTATTATTCTTCGGACTCATCCTGCAGCAGGTAGAGTGAGTCCGATGAAGGCGCTCGGGCATTGGTACTTTCTTTTGGCTTGCGGACTAGCCTCCTCCTCGGTCTCTTTTTCTCCGAGCTCGGGGAGCTCGGAGCTCTCCTCCTTTTCTTCTCTCCGGCCTGCCCGGAGCAGGAGATCAGACGGGCAAGTCCTCGTCACCAATCGGAGGCCGAATCTCGACATCCTTAGGCAAACCTAAGAAAGAAAACAAAGGGAGTAAGAACTTGATAGTATAAAGGGAATCCTAAACATGATATGAAAGAGATCTTACCATGGGAACGGGCCTCCCAACGACCATTCGAGAGTTTGTGCCATGAACTCTCAGAGTATGACATTTTAGAAAGTGATACAATTGAGTCGAGGGACAGTATTTGGTACCCGATCAACGGTTGCACCACCACAAACATCAATAAGAAAAAGAAAAGTAAGCGTAAAATTAACATTCAATGGAGAACTCCACGTAAGTTTTGTATTCCACTTCTCTGGGAACGACATGCATTCCACCGGAATCATGTCCAAAGTCAGCACTCAGATAACAGCCTTTCCATCCTCAATCACGGTCCTCATCGATGCTAGAGAATGAGGCTTTGCTGGCCCGACACACAAGCTTTATCATCCCCCTTCGGAATAGTCAGGGACTGTACAACGACGTAGATGATCTATGGTTAATTGGCAATTGTCGATTTTGCTCACGAAGAATCGGAGGAGGATCACGATCTTTCACATTGAATGGTGGATCTAACCAAGGAAAACTTCATACCTCTTGTAGTCTACGATGACCAGGGTCCGGGGTCAGGTACCAATGTAAAGGGATAAGTGAAAACACTTAAGTATCCTTGACATTGGTAGTAATGGCCTCCACGGGGTTAGGGACCACTACTATTTTGTTTACCTATTCTCAATCTATCCGGACAGTTGGAAGGATCTCTTCGCTAGTCAAACAGATGTACCTCGAGAAGTCTTCGCACCGAACCAGTACAGAAGAAGTATTCTAAACCTTAAAATTGTTACATATCGAGCATCCTCCAGGGATGAACATTTTCAAAGGGGTTCCTGTAATGGTTCATCGACGGAAGTACGCAAAACATGTTCTTCGGCCTCAGTAGTCGGTCGTGAAGCAGAAGGCATTTCTTTTTGGGGAACGATTTTTGAGGTCTTTTCCATCTCTTTAAAAAATGCAGGAGAAATAAATGAACAAGGGTACAAGGGTATTGAGATGAAGACCAGGATATAAGTGCCAGAAAGTATTGAGATCTCTAAGGTACAAGGGTAGAACGTTTGGATGTAAAGTTGTACAAGGGTAGAACGTTTGGATGTAAAGTTGGAATGAAAAAAGGAAGAGGTATTTATAGTTTTTCAACGACGATTCGGATCCAGGAGTGGCTAACTGGCAACTGACGATCATTTAATGTTATTAAGACATGACTGACGAGATGTTTCATTCATTTTGTCATTTCTGATGCGGGGTATCGAAGTTAGAATTGGAAGCTCATGTCGTTTCTCGTCGTCTATCCTCCGAAAAATAAGAGGACTATCTGTATACTGTCAAAATCGTCCTCGTGTACAGCATGGTAGATCAGGCTTGAAACATGAGGGACTAAAGATCGACCCCATGTCCCACCAAACTAGAACTCGGGGTCAGAATACCTATCTTCGAGAACATTGAGTCCGTGATCCCAAAATCAACCCTAACCCCGAACGATCTCGAAGAAACGTTGTTAGCATTACCAACAGAAGACTGAAATATCTGTGACCAGTCGGATACTGCGGCGGGAATCTCAACACTTATCAATAAAGAACTGTCAATCAGCAAATCAACGGATTTTTACCTTTTATAAAATTGTACCAAAAGTAGGACTCCCCACTATATAAGAGGGGTTTGATAATTTGTTTAAGAGATTGTAACTCGCATCCCAAGCAATAAATTATTTTTTCTCCTTAAGCTTTTTATTCAGTTGTGTCTTGATACCGATTGAAGTGCATCTAATTCGAGGGTGGCTAATCTCCCAAGACTGTAATTGTTCAATTCGTGTGGTTTTAATTTTACTTTATCATTGTTTATTTCAATTGCAAATTAATTTATCATTTTGTGTTAAGTTAATCTGCATATCCTTAAAACCACTTACAAATTCAGTTGTTATCCGATTTTGAGGTAAACCATTATTGTTATTATTATTATTATTATTATTATTATTATTATTATTATTACTATTATTATTATTATTATTATAAAAGTACGCATATTTTAGGCTAAATGTTGAATAACAAAAATATCCTTGAAACATTGATCGACTTTTATCCCCTAAAATATTTATAGAATTTAGGGATATAATTGTAGAATCACGTAATAATTCTATTTCAACTTTTTATCACGTAATAATTCTATACCCTAAAATATTTATAGAATTTAGTGATCGACTTTTCATACATCACAACTTTTTCTCTTTGAAAGACTTGCACATGAAGTATATCTCTTTCGTACCTGTTAATGTATTCTATGGTTAACAAAAAACAAATGGACAAAAGAGGGAGAAAAAGTGGGAGGGAGAAAGCTTAATTAGAGTTGTTATCAATACTGAAAACCATGATTGTTGTCATTTATTAGAAAAACTGTTACGACATGTAATTTCTTGTATTCATTCGCTGCGTCAAAATGTCGTGAGGCCAGCTGTTACACCCCATGTACTACGTAAGAGTACGTCATAAGTCAATTGAATTAAACTCAGAAATGTGATCATCATTGAAATTACTAAAGTAAATTAATCATTTTACCATAGAGGTTACAAATATTGAGGTTCATGAACAACAAGTACAAAGAAGATTCGAAAGTTCAGAAGCTAAAGAATTGGAGAAAATAAGTTTGGTCGAAAGTCGGCAAGTTGGGAATATTATAACATGTAATTTTGGGGTTGATACTAGGGTGCTCAAAATGATAAGGAGTCTATGTTAAGAGTTATTTTTATCTTATGATAGTCGTGTGTTATGTTTTGAAGTCAAGCGAGTTGTGGAACAAAAGTTGGCAAAGATATATGCGATTTTCACCCAATACACTTGAAGTAACGGGATGTTCCACCATAAAATTAAATATCTATGAGCTTATTTTCTAACGCATTAAACCGTTTGTCAATACAATATCGGAGTAGAGAGATATATGCGTTTTTACAAGACTGCGCAAGCTGCTAGGTGACAAGTAGGTGTGCCGCCTACTTGCTTAAATGAGAGTCCGAAAATGGGACATTTCGGGTCGTCCAAAAAGACATTTTAAAGGCTTATTTCATTCATACAATACAGTGATAAGAGGTCATAATAACTAGACCTAAACCCCTGCAAATATCCTCCTAAAAATTGCACACAACCCCTAATTCAATTTCTCTCTTTTTCGAGCTCTTGTTGGAGGAAAAATCTTGAGTTTGAAGAACAAAAATAGGAGTTGGGTTATTCAACAAATAAGGTAAGTTTACTGCTCT
This sequence comes from Nicotiana paniculata, assembly GCA_005239505.1. Lineage (NCBI taxonomy): Eukaryota > Viridiplantae > Streptophyta > Magnoliopsida > Solanales > Solanaceae > Nicotiana > Nicotiana paniculata. The sequence continues at coordinate 73,155 of ML311406.1, forward strand.
TTTTCATCCATTTTTCTACTGGAGATGTATGAAAAGTCTTTCTACAATTGTAAGAACTCACGGAATGGTGATAGAAAGCCGTAAGTTCCTAAGAACAATGTATTACGTAAGAAGTTTCAAGTTATTAGTGGTAGATTATAGATCAACATTTAGGTGAGTAACAATACGCAGATAAAAGTTTGAAAGTATGAGATGAAATTGGGTCGGCATTCTTAAGATGAATAGTAATGAGGAAGAACTAACGGACTTGGATTTATACATACAGGATAAGCAGCAAGAGGGTAACCTGGAGTTGGGTTGAAAACCTCGGTGATAATAAACTAAAGTAAGTGTTAGTATAGCATGACCTACCTAGATGTAGTAAATTCATAAGGATAGATAAATAACTGAGGCTATAGCAATAGTCGTAAGTTCGACAAAGTACCAAATGAAGAACTTCAGTACACCTATAGATGCCTAGAAGGACAACTTGTCATAGTTCTGTATATGTTGACAAAGTGAGACCTAGAGATTGGATAATAACTTGAGGAAAAAGGAGAGAAGAGTTGCATAAGCGCACATACAGGGATAGAGTCTTGTAGACGAGTCTTGTACATTTTATATATCGGTATTGTGTCTTTACCAGTCCTATGTAGATGTTTAGTTTGGTATTGCTGGTTGTAGACGTTATTATCAGATGATTCAGAATATGGCCTCATCGGCCCAAGTTGAAAGTTACCCCTCCAAAGTTCATAGTTACAGAATGGTACGCTCGGGCCGAGTATGGAATCGGGTGCCGGTCACGCCTCTTTAGGTTTGGGTCATGACACCTGACCAAAAATATCAAACTTTTTATACGCTCCAAGCAAACAAAAGTTGTTTACATGATTAATTGACTATGTCAAGAAAAAAAATATTTAAGGATTTAAAGAAATTTTTTTTTCTAAAAAAAAAATAAAGGGCTGGCCAACCCTAGCCCGCGGCCCTCTTAGGGCTGAGTTGGGCTGGCCATTTTAAGGCACAATCATGTGACGGATCGACCCGTCCAAACCCACCAAATTTAAAAGCCCACGAGGCTTGGGTTGGGGCTGGACTGGCCTGTTTTGACAGCTTTATTTTGTTGCATACTTGGATATTTATAGTTACACAAGTTATAGTCTTTTTGACCAAATTTTTAAAATAAATTTATTTTTAAAAATATCTCTGGATGATCGGAAAAAATATTGTGAGCAAGTGCATCTATGGTCATGCCTTGTCTCTGACATGACATGCACGTAAACTCAGCTTTATAAAAAACATTTGATTTATTTTGTTTGGAGGCTATTTGTTAGTTGTATTAGTAGAATTCATTGCTTTACCATAAAGTAACGCATGCCGATATTGTTGATTGCAGGGCGATGGTAGTAATGAAATCAGCACATTGAAGCTTGTATCGCAAAATTTCATTGGATGGTTAGCCCCGACTCCCGAGTATCATGTGTATTTAGGAAGTTGCGAGTTCTATTGTTCATGTATCCGATCAGAGGTAGAACCAAAATTTCAAAACGATGAGTATACTATTATGAATATATGTAAATCCGGAATTTAAGTTTATTGTGGGTTCAATCTCTATATCCTTATTGTTGAACTCAATATACAAAATTACAGGTTCCAAATTTTATTGTTTTTTGGAAATTTGGTGATTTTCATACTTATATATCTATACTTCATGCCAAACATATTAGGATTAGTTAAAACATTGATTATATGCTATCTGATCTATAGTATGAGTTTCATTGGTACATTGTATTAAGTGAAACTCAAAACAATTATATTGATTGAACAATCTTTAAGAGGTGATTTTGTCTCCCTTTGTATCATATTTTATAGGTTGCATTAGAGTCCAAATGTGTTAAAAGAAATTGGAATTGGACTCTCTATAATAGGCTGGTTAATCAATTCATCGAAATTTTTTATTGATTGTTAAAAAGTCTTTGTTAGTAATTTATATGCATGTTGGAAGGTATGTGCTTTAAAGGTTAAAGCATGCGAGACTTGTAATTTAAAATTATGCATACTTTCTTTCATGATTCCCTCAAGATTCATGAAACAGAATTCTGTTGTGTTTTACTCGGTCAACGAGTACGTGCATAAATCAAAACTTTAATTACACAACTTAATCAATATGAAAGAAAAATAGTTGTGACTTTTGCAAAAGTACAATTAAGATGGGTCAACTCAAGAAATAAACTCATAAAGTCGAACCTTTAATTTATTGAGTGGCGCAGGCATAAAATGCAGTGAATGATACTTTCATTGTCATAATATTAACATTAATTCCCATCGTCTTTGTTCCTGCTCCCTCCTGTCCACAATAAGTGATTTTTTGGATGTTTTCACACAGATTAAAAGATCTACCTTTTAACAGTAATTAGAAATAAAATTGACCATTTTAATATTTACTATCTCATCACATAAACACTCCTGACATTATTTACTCCAAGGACAATGTAGAAAAAAAATAAATAATTCATTCTTAAAATTTGAAACAATCCTAATTTTGACAATATGGATTTTACATCATATCAGGAACCGATAGAGCCATCAAGAAATCAGCTTATTAGTCTTTTGATAGAGATGAAATGACTGATATTATGTGAATGTGAATGGAATGCAACAACTATTGTGGGCTAAGCACAAGTTTCACTGGTTCTAGATAATCAGCTGTTACGTGCTTCGTTGCCTTTGTTTACCCTAAAAATAAATAACAATTAAATTTATACGTGATTTTAAGATACGTGATATAACTTGGCACAAATTGAGAAAATATATATCAATATTGAAATTGACTGTAAAAGAAATAAATACAAACCGAACGAATCGAATAGCCTTGAACTTCGAGTTCTATCACCGTTGAACCAAGTGAAATTTAATGAAAATTAGAAAAGGGTAGTGTATTGTATTGTATTGCGTAAATGTGCTGTGTTTTACTAATGATCAGACCCCCTTTATATAGTAGGGGAGTCCAACCCTTGATACAATTCTAAATACAGTGAGAAATCTCATGGTTGGCTAATCAATCGGCCTATCCTTAATATATGTCGAGATCTCCGTCGTGATCTACGCTCGATCGCATATATTCCGTCTTTTTGTTATCCGACTCAGCAAATCTCCCTCGATCTCGATTTTGTTCGGTCCGGGGGTCTCAATCTTTGATGGTGGTACCTCGGATCTCGATTTGGTATGGGTTCAAGGTCGAACCTTAATTTATCACATTCTAGTCACGATCAGATAATGCTAAGGGTTGGCCCGGTATTATTGTATACAGATAGTCTCCTCGTTTCTCAGAGAGAGGGTAGCGAGAAACGATATGAACTTCCAAATCCCGCCTCGATGGGCTATGACGTAAGCGACCAATGGATACCGAAACATCACGTCGGTTCAGTAACCAAGGCACTGGACTGGAGGAGTCCGATTTTTAGATCTATGGTGCGCCTCGAAGGTTTCAAAGTAAAGTTTGTATCGATCCCAGAACATACACTTCGAGAAGGTACGCCGAGGATCCGTCAGAACCTACCTCGAGGCAGTACCAAATCGGTGGCAGTCAAGAAAAAGTGAAAAATTCCCAAGGACACGTGGTTAGGACTGATAAGGTCTACAAGGAATAGTACAAATCAGTACTAGGCCGTTATACAGTTGTACCAATAATATTCTTTGTCATAACTAGACATATACCATATTAGGATTTTCTCCTCCTATGTAAAGGGGACCCCAATCGTTTTGTAGAGAGATTCATTGCTTGTTTTAGAATATTCTACTCTACTTTTCTCATTTATTGTGCTCAAGTTTATTCTTCAACTTTATTGTTCTTCATTTATTGGTCATACTTTATTGTCACTAAGCTAGCCTCGAGGCCCTAAAACCATCAAGATCGAGGCCCCCGCTCCTTTAGCAAAACTGGTTTGGTTGTCATATTCTCCTTACTTACGCTTAATATTTCTAGCTTATCTACTAGTATTGAAATAAATCACATATTTTTATAACCACAAATTAAGTATAATTGTTAGAACCATTTTCGAGGTAAACAATTTGGCGCCCACCGTGGGGCTAAAGATAATAGTGGTTATTTTAGTGCTAGTTTTCTGATAACACAAATTATTCTTCACACTTTTTCTTGTCCAAAGATTCTTTCATTTCAAGTTAAAATATGTCTAACTCAGCAAACGCATCTGTAAACGACGGTCTTAGTTTCCATGGAGAAAACAGTGCAACGGCTCCAAGGGTCAGCGTGCCACCGCTAAACCCTGGGGTAGCACCAGCACCAAACCTTGTCGATGTTGGTTCACATATTACTTTTTACGTCGATTTGGGTACTAATATTGAAGGAAGTGTACGCGGAGGGGACCAACTTGACGCACAAGGGACACAAGCTCGAGAAGAAACAGAAGTTAGTCTAAAATTAATTTTGAAATGTTGCAAGCAAAACAAATTGCTATCGCTCAATTGCAGAGTCAGGAAAAGACTTCGAGCACAGCAGGACAGGAAATAGCTCCCTGAGTTGAGCCAACACCAGAAAGATCGAGCAATAATGGGTCAGGAATTGACCCCGCCATCATGAGGATGCTCGAGGAACTCACTAAAAGGGTCTAGTCAGGAGAAAAAAAGATAGAGGATAACGACAAGAAATTAGAAACCTACAACTCGAGATTCGACCAAATCCTGGGAACACCCCCGATTTCGAAGGGAGTGGATTCGAAGAAGTTCGTGCAGAAGCCATTTCCACCAAGTGCGGCTCCGAAGCCCATTCTGAAGAAATTCAGGATGCCCAACATCCCAAAATACAACGGGACCACAGATCCCAATGAGCATATAACCACATATACTTGTGGTATAAAAGGAAATGATTTAAAGGACGACGAGATCGAGTCTGTCCTGTTGAAGAAATTTGGAGAAACTTTATCCAAGTGGGCCATGATGTGATATTATAACCTACCCCCGAATTCGATAGATTCGTTTGCCATGTTGGCAGACTCATTTGTAAAGGAACATGTTGGTGCCATAAAAGTTGCTACAAGGTAGTTTGATGTGTTCAAAATAAAACAACGAGAGAACGAGATGCTAAATAAATTTGTATCTCATTTCCAGATGGAGCGAATGGATTTACCACCGGTCTTCGATGACTGGGCAGTGCAAGCCTTCACTCAGGGCTTGAATGAATGAAGCTCAATAGCTTCGAAGCAGCTGAAGAAAAATTTGATCGAGTATCCCGCCGTAACTTGGGCGGATATGCACAACAGGTATCAATCAAAAATCAGGTTCGAGGACGACCAATTGGGATCCCCCTCGGGCTCAGTATATCCAAGCAGGATATTAGCAAAAGAATGAAGGAACACAGAAAGGGAGCTGAGACCGAACAAGGAAAGATACCAACCCTATGTCGATGACCGAAGAAGCGCTTCGAGGCGTAATATACCTCGAAATAATCGAAGGGAAGATCGAGGCCAAAGTTCTCGGGGACTCATGAGCAAAAACTGGTTCAAAAGGCATATGGGGTCGTTGGAGGCACCCCGATTGTCAGAGTACAATTTCAATATCGATGGCTCAGACATCGTATCAGACATAGGCAAGATCAGAGATACTAGGTGGCCCAAGCCCATACAATCAGATCCTTCCCAGAGGAACCCCAACTTAATGTGAAAATACACTGGCACTCATGGTCATAGGACCAAGGATTGCAGACAGCTTCAAGAGGAGGTAGCCCATTTGTTCAACGAATGGCACGTTCGAGAGTTCCTCAGCGACCGCGCCAAGAACCATTTTCGAGAAAGAGCTACAAATAGGAAGAATGAGAAAGAGAAGTCGCAACATGTCATTCATATGATCATCGGAGGCATCAATGTCCCACAGGGCCCCATATTCAAACGAACAAAAGTATCCATCACAAGGGAGAAGCGATCTCGGGACTACATTCCCGAGGATACCCTCACATTCAGCAAAGAAGACATCGAGGCCTTATCTCAGCCTCATAATGATGCACTGGCAATTTCTTTCCTCTTAAATAAAGTTCATGTTAAACGTGTGCTCATGGATCCAGGCAGTTCGGCCAATATAATCAGGTCGAGGGTCGTTGAGCAGCTCGGGTTGCTCAACCAAATCATACCCGCCTCTCGATTCCTGAATGGGTTCAACATGGTGAGTGAAATGAGAAGGGGGAAATCATCCTCCCAGTCAACGTGGTTGGGACCATACAAGCCACCAAATTTCATGTCATCGAATATGACATGAGGTACAATGCGTTGCTCGAAAGGCCATGGATACATAGCATGAGAGAAGTATTATCAACCCTACATCAAATGATGAAGTTTCCAACAAAAGATGGCGTGAAAATGGTGTATGGATAGCAGCATGCAGCCAAAGAGATGTTCGCAGTGCATGACTTAGCACTAGTATCGGCTCTATATACCTCGGAGAAATTAAAAGGAAAATAGGTAGCTAAATAGCAATCACAACACATACCCTCGATTGAGCCCAAGGGATAGGTGATCGATGAACAGGTGGTTGAGGATGGAGAAGAAGGCTTCCTCACCCCCTGAGCCTTCGGTTCCCTTGAGGAATCAGATACAATGAAGTCCACTACCGAAAAACTCGAGCAAGCAGTATTGATCGAACATCTTCCAGAGCGAAATATATGACAGGGATCCCACCGGAGGTAACCACCCATCGATTTAGTGTCGATCCCAGGTTCAAGTCGGTGAAGAAAAAAAGGAGGCCTCAATCCGAGGTAAAGCATACATTCATCAAAGATGAGGTAACTAAGCTATTTAAAATAGGATCCATTAGGGAGGTAAAATACCCCGAATGGCTAGCTAACGTGGTAGTAGTCCCTAAAAAGAGAAATAAACTTAGAATGTGTGTAGATTACAAAGATTGGAACAAGCATGCACTAATGATTCTTTCCCACTGCGAAACATCGACTGTCTAATCGATGCTACGGCTGCCCACGAGACCCTTACTTTTCTCGACGCCTACTTCGCGTATAATCAAATTCAAATGAACCCCGAGGACCGGGAAAAGACTTTGTTTATCACGAATTATGGTAAATATTGCTATAATGTAATGCCTTTCGGGCTAAAAAATGCAGGAGCTACATACCAGCGCCTAGTTAATAAGATATTCGAAATCAAATAGGAAAGTCTATGGAAATTTACATTGATGAAATGTTAGTTAAGTCCCTGCTCGCAAATGACCATTTGACTCATTTTCAGGCAACGTTCGATATCCTAAGAAGGTACAACACGAAGCTCAACCCCGAGAAATGCACTTTTGGAGTCGCCTCGGGCAAATTTTAGGGCTTCATGGTGTCAAACAGGGGGATCGATATCAAACCCGACAAAATCAAAGCCATAGAGAAGATCATTGTGGTAAACAATGTGAAAGTAGTACAGCGGCTGACCCGGCAGATAGCAGCCCTAGGCCGATTCATCTCGAGGTGATCAGATGAGAGTCATCACTTTTTCTCCCTTCTCAAGAAGAAAAATAACTTCGAGTGGACTCCGGGATGTCAACATACCTTAGAAGAATTAAAACGGTATCTCTCGAGCCCACCTTTGCTTCATACCCCGAAGGAGTATGAAACATTATACTTGTATTTGGCCGTGTCCGAAGTTGCGGTAAGTGGTGTGTTGGTTCAAGAAGAACAAGGTACACAATTCCCTATTTATTACATAAGTCGGACCTGCGAGATGCTGAAACCAGGTATCCACACTTAGAAAAATTAGCTCTTGTAGTAGTTAGTGCATCTAGAAAGTTGAAACCATACTTTCAGTGTCATCCTATATGTGTGTTAACTACATATCCACTTCGTAACATCTTGCATAAGCCTGAATTATCGGGCCGATTAGCCAAATGAGCCATCAAACTTGAAGGGTACGATATCGAATATCGACCTCGAACGACTATCAAGTCACAAATTTTCGCAGACTTCGTGGCTGATTTTTCGCCTACCCTCATGCCCAAAGTAGAAAAAGAACTCTTATTAAAAACAGGCACATCATCGGGGGTATGGACCCTCTTCACTGACGGTGCCGCGAATGTGAAAGGGTCTGGGCTCGGTATAGTTCTAAAATCGCCTACGAGCGGCATAATTAGTCAATCCATAAAAACTTCAAAGTTGACTAACAATGAGGCCGAGTATGAGTCCATGATTGCAGGTCTTGAACTAGCCAAGGGCCTAGGAGCAAAGGTCATCGAGGCAAAATGTGAATCTCTTTTGGTAGTTAACCAAGTAAATGGAAGCTTCGAAGTTCGAGAAGGCAGTATGCAAAGATACCTAGACAAGCTTCAAGTGACATTGCATTGCTTCAAAGTGTGGACCCTGGTCCACACACCTCGAGAATAGAATAGTGAGGCTGATGCACTCACCAACTTAGGATCCTCGGTTGAAGAAGATGGCATAATCCCGAGGAGTGTTGTACAACTATCAAAGTCGGTGATCAAAGAAGGCCATGCAAAAATCAACACAACAAGTCTGACATGGGATTGGAGAAAGAAGTACATCGACTACTTGAAACATGGGAAGCTCCCCACGAACCCAAACGAATCGAGGGCCATTCGAGCCAAAGTAGCCCGATTTTCACTTGACGAGAATGGAACACTGTACAGAAGGATCTTCGACGTACCAGTAGTAGTGTGCTTGGGAACGGGGGAAACCGATTATGTGCTACGAGAAATCCACGATGGCACTTGTGGAAACCACTCAGGTGCTGATTCTTTAGTTCAAAAGGTAATCAGAGCGGGGTACTACTGGGATAGCATGGAAAAGGACTCCAAAGAGTTCGTTCAAAGATGTAACAAATTCCAAATATTCTCTCTGATGATACATCAACCCGGTGAACAACTACACTCAGTCCTATCCCCCATGGACATTCATGAAATGGGGGATGGACATCATCGGGCCCCTACTAATGACACCAGGTAAAGCTAGATTTTATCTTGTTTATGACTGACTACTTCTCGAAGTGGGTAAAAGCGCAGGCCTTTGAGAAGATAAGAGAAAAAGAAATTGTCGACTTTATATTGGACCACATCATATGCCGATTCGGGATCCCCTCCGAGATTGCATGTGATAATGGGAAGCAGTTCATCCGCAGCAAGGTGATGAAATTCCTCGAGGATCATAAAATCAAAAGGATTCTCTCGATGCCTTACCACCCAAGTGAAAATGGCCAAGTCGAGTCCACAAACAAAACTATCATTCAAAACTTAAAGAAAAAGTTAGAGAATGGGAAGGGGAAGTGGAGAGAAGTGCTGCCCCAAGTACTATGGGCATATCAAACAACTTCGAAGTCGAGCAAAGAGGAGAACCCATTCTCTTTGGTATATGGGTCCGAGGACATTGATACTAGTCGAAGTAAGGGAACTGAGCATTAGATTCCAGCATGCCACCGGGGACTCAAACAGCAAGGCCATGAATACCGCCCTCGATCAACTTGACGAAAAGCAAAGGTACTACAACAGAAGAACGAACCTCTGCTACTTCGGAGTCGGGGACTTAGTTCTAAGGAAAGTCACCCTCAACACTCAAAACACAAATGAAGGGAAGCTAGGCCCTAGCTGGGAAGGACTGTATCGCGTCCTCGGAGTAGTAGGCAAAGGGTCCTCCAAACTTAGCACCATGGAAGGCGAACAATTGCCAAGCAATTGGAACACATCGATGCTCAAACGCTATTATTGCTAAGGTGTAACCTTCTCCCTTTTCGTTTATATTTCATACTAACTTGTTACAGGTGTTCGATTGAAAGGAATCGAAGCACCCTTCAGCTAGAAGACCTTGGGTTTTAAAGCATGAGTTGTACTCTTTTTCCCTTAGATCGGGTTTTATCTCAAATGGGTTTTACCGGCAAGGTTTTTAACGAGGTAACATCTATATGCTACCTAAGGAAAACTCAACAAGTATTCAAGGATTAGTTTTCAATCAACCTCGAATACTGGGGGGTATCACCCTCGGAGGTTACCTTTTTGAAGAAAACACGTTATACCAAAGAGGGCCTCGATAGGAGAATGTTGTAATGGACCAAACGGTCAAATGAACCATGTCCATGTAGAACAGTCGAGCCCCCGAGGACAAAAACATGTATGCATTATTCGAAGAAGCTTTCTTATTTATCAAAAAAGCTTTGTACTTCAAAGAAGTTTACTGTTTTCACATGAAACGGCTCATGGGCCAAATACTCCCGAAAACTCGGGGACTGTCATCGACAATCAACTTATCGAGTCATCAAAGGATTCGAACTCATAAGACCTCAATGAGGCAATATCGAATCATAAGATCTCAATGATGAAACATCAAACTTATAAGACCTCAACGAGGCATACTCAAACTTATAAGACCATAAAAAGGCATACCCCTGATATTAAGGCCAAGGCTATATATCCGAACTTGTAAGACCCCTAAAAAGGCATACCCTCAATATTAAGGCCGAGGTCATCTCACCCTGGGACTAATGGCTACGCCAAATATAAAGACTACGGTCATATGAAAAGGCTACGGCCGAAATAATGCGGCTCGGAGACGTCCGACCTCCTCCATAAAACTAAAGGCCTTCAAATACTTAAAAAACCCCGGTTAAATCAGGCTACCCTCGGCATAAGCAAAGGGGCTTCCATAGTATCAGCTCCGAACAATGTAAAGGCTTCGAGAAAATTATCCTTCGAGAGAACCTCACAAGGTACTCAATTATCATCGCACATCGGATTGTAGTCGAGGTTCCTATCAATCGAACCGTCGAAAAGTCAGACGAATATAAAAACAACCCAAGGCATAAATAAATTTTTAAAATTCTTCAGCCATAATGAGGGAAATTGTAGCCATTTTAGAGGTCTAATCGACCAAATAATAAGTGCCTAAAGGCCGATATGTAAGAGCCTAAGGGCCAAATTAAATAGATCCTAAGGGACGAATTTAAAATAGCCTAAGGGCCAAATTGAAAAGAGCCTAAGGGTTGATGCCTTAAAGCCTAAGGGCCGAACCCGAAAGTCCCGAGCTAAATATAAGCTCGAGGATCGGACCCTAAGTGATCACCTATTACCGATCGTTGATCGAACACAAAACCCGAGTGTTTTATATCCTAAGTCCAACACATCGGACTGATCGTCGACAAACATCAAATTTTAAAAGCAAAGTCAAGAGGGAAATTAACTCAGAGACAGAACAAAGATTTCTTTATATCGAGATAATGGTACAAAATTACATTTACAATACTCCCGTATGGAGCCCTTTACAAAAATCAAAGAAGACCTAGTCTACCGTCAGTGACTTTGTCTTTCCCCCTTTGTGGATTTTGTCTCCATCAACCCCCTCGGGACCAACCTCCTCGTCAGCCTATTATTCATCATCTTCAGCATCGGTTTCATCATCGAAAGAAAGGAGGAACATGGCACCAATCTCGTCTACCCTGGCCTGCTCTATCTCCTAGGAGAGATCGAAGCCCTAGGCATGGATCTCCTCGAGAGTTTCCCTCCGGGATCTGCACCGACATAGTCTTTGCTTCTCTTCTCTCGGTCAGAGGCCTCCCTCAACTTCATTTGAGCATCAGTATCATCTTTTAAATAAATGTCTACTATCTTGTCGGCATTGGCTTGTATCCCTTTGGCTTCGGCTCGGGCTTCCACGACCTCAGCCTTCGCTTTCCCAAGACCAGCCCCAGGTTTGGTTATCTTGCCCGCCTGAACTGAATTTCTCTCTCGAGCGTTATGAAGTTGCATTTCGAGAGCGAACACTTTTGCCAATGCATCTTTTTTGACCGCTACGAGGACGTCCATCTGTGCTTTCCATTCATTGCATTCGGAGTTGACTTTGGCAACCGCCCCGAAGACGTTCCAGCTTCTCTACCTTCTGTTGTAACTGAGTCATTGAAGTGTTAGCCTCTGAAGACGGAAGAAGGAACCTGTATTTTTTCAAAACAAAGGTTACCTGCTTCTCCAGCTTGTCCTCATACATACGAGCTCTGTCAAATTCAAATCGAAGATGTCTCGACTCTCTTTCTTTCTTGTCACATAAAATCTTGAAGGACTTCTCCTCATTCGAGGACTTACACAACTCGGCCTCACAACGGGACAGCTCAATCTTAAACTTGTCAAAGGCCTGTAGAAAGGAAAGTTTGAATAGATCAAAAAGGAAAGCATGGAATTAGAAAGGTTGTGGAGCTATTAGATACTTACAATTGAGCAAAGTCGTTGAGCCTCCTCGAAGATCAAGTTTGCATCCGCTGGTTCGGCCTCATCGACCCCAGTAAAGCAACCCTGGAAAGAGTCATTTTCACTCGGGACTCCGCCTAATTCGGGAGTCTTCAGGTCTCGAGCATCCCTTATAGTATTTTCGGAGAAAGATGGAAATGATGGTGAGTGGACCGCTATCAAGGCCTCGGGGAAATCACCCGAGGTGCTCTGATTGGGCTGAGGTATGTCGAAGCCTACTCCCTTCAGGGTATTTCTCGATGTCTGAGAGGCAGCTGCCAAGTCAGGCGATGAAGGGCCTTCGTCCCTTCTTTCTTTTGGATTTCCTCCCTCAAAGTTAGGGACCTCATTTCCGGCAGGTTTAACAGCCTTGGAAGGCTTTCTGGTTCGAGTCACCAATGTCGAACCCTCTAACTCGTCGTCATCATCGCCCACGGACTGACATGCAAGGTCAAAATCCTCGTTGATGACCATATTCTTCTTGTGCCTCCGAGCAGGCTCCGTTTTGCTTTGAGCATCCTCGCTCTTCGAGGATATTTTTCTCTTATTGTCTTTCTCTGGCTTCAAAGACGAGGGTTCTTCTTCCTCCCCAGACAGGGGCGGCCTTATCTCGGAAAAATCACCAATACCTGCGACCAAAGAAGTTAGATCATATGATGAAAGGTATTTTCACTAAGGAAGAAGTAATACAACACGTACCATGGTGCTTCGCCACCCATTTTCCCTTCAATAAATCACGCCATTTGCGTCTCTCATATGTCAAAGTAGCTGCCAATATGCAAACCCAGTCCGCGAGATCGAGGACTACGTTAGGCATCCACGAGACCGCTGAGAGAAGAGAAAAAGAACAATTATACGAAGTTTAGCAAAATTAATGAAAGATAAATAAAGCACAACATTCTACTCACGTGTGAAGTTCCATTTCTCTGAGAATGGTAGGATCTCCGAGGGGATGACGTCGATGGTCCTCACTCGAATGACTCCGCTCATCTAGCCTCGATCCCTGTCCTTGTCATTACTAGTAAAGAAGCATTTGGTGGACCGACGTTGAAGCTTGATTAGACCTCGAAAGTGCTAAGGTTGATACAATCTAATGAGGTGGCTGAGGGTGAACTCGATCCCAGGCTTTTCGGCAAAAAAACTCATCAGTAGCATAATCCGCCAGAAGGACGAATGGATCTGGGTCAGGGTAACTTGGTACCTTTGGAAAAACTTGAGCACGTGTGGATCGAGGGGCCTAATGTAAAGAGATATGTATACACAGTCAAAAACCCCTCTACGTAGGTCATAACATCCTCTTCACGGGAGGGTATTTGCAGAACGACATCTTCCCCCTATCTGTACTCTCTCCTCACAGCTTCGAGGTGTCTCTCCTCGATAGATCTTATATCTCAAGGCGTATTCTCGACGGCCAGGGACATCGGGGGGTTTTTCTGTGGTAAAGTCCTTCTTCAAGGAAAAGCTGCTCGAAATATGATCATCGAACGCCAGTGGTTTGCCACCGTCCAGACGGGAAATAGAAATGGAGGTTCCTTCTTTCTTAGGAATGGATTTGGATATTTTAGTCATAGTTTCTTTAAGAAGAGGAAGGATAAGATGAAAACACCTACACAACTTTGAATTAATACGCTGGAAGAACTGGTGGCGAAAGGGAAGTAATAGAAGAAAATGGTTGCTGCATAATGATAAAGTTCTTAATGAGGAAAGGGAAGAAAGTACATATATAAGATAAAAACGAAGACTGTTCATTAACATTGATGGCCGACCACCCCTGACAACCAATTATAGCTTTTGGGGAAGAGAACCGACGAGGTGTTTCAGTCATTTTAGCACTTACGTCATAGGAGTGATGTCATCATAAAGAGCATCGAAGGGTCGATAATTCAAAATCGTTTCTTGTCATTTCATTCTAAGAAATGCGGGGACTATCTGTATACGGCCGAAACCGGAGGTGTCTGATTTTAGGTCTATGGTGCGCCAAGCCTGAGCTCGAAGGGTTCAAAGTAAAGTTTGTATCGATCCCAAAACATACACTTTGAGAAGGTACGCCAAGGATCCGTCACAACCTACCTCAAGGCAGTACCAAGTAGGTGGCAGTGAAGAAAAAGCAAAAAATTCCCAAGGACACGTGGTTAGGAATGATAAGGTCTGCAAGGGATAGTACAAATCCGTACTAGGCTGTTATACAGTTGTACCAATAGTATTCTTTGTCATAATTAGACATGTACCATATTAGGGTTTTCCCCTCCTATATAAAGGGGACGCCAATCATTTTGTAGAGAGATTTATTGACTGCAATAGAATATTATACTCTACTTTTCTCGTTTGTTGTGCTCAAGTTTATTTTTCAACTTTATTGTTCTTAATTTATTGTTCATACTTTATTGTCACTAAGCTAGCCTCGAGGCCCTAAAACCGTCAAGCTCGAGGCCCCCACTCCTTTAGCAAAATTGGTTTGGTTGTCATATTCTCATTACTTTCACTTAATATTTCAAGATTATCTACTAGTATTGAAATAAATCACATATTTTTAGAACCAGAAATCAAGTATAATTGTTAGAACCATTTTCGAGGTAAACATCTTTGAAGGTTTAATATCATTGTTTTTCTTCTTATTTCTTTCTTCATTGATGTTTTTTGGTGTCGCAACTATGGCCCAAATGTCGGACCCAATTCTGGAACATAAGGAATGGGTCGAGGACCTTGTGTTATAGAGGTCGTACTCCGAGCAAGCTTGGATGGAACTATCAAAGGGTCGATGGGAGACCCGCAATTATGGTAAGAGTTTTTCCCTAATACATCTGATATAGCTTGTTTTTGTCCTCAATCCCTTATTTATTATGCTTTTGTTTCGCATGCTTATCAAAGGACTTCCAGATGAGGCCTTCATCAACTGATGATGATACATGTGTTGATCCCCCTACTCCAAAAAAGGTCAAAGAGAAGGGGATAAGAAAATCCCCAATTCCCTCCGACTCCGAGAAGAAGAAAAAGAGACCGAGGAAGAGGCTGGCGCACAAGCCCAAAAAAGTCGGGGTCTGATAACTCTCATCGGAATCACTCAATCAGTTGAGGTACGAGTCCGATTAAGAAGAAGAAGAAAAATCTGAGCTAGTGGCACGAGTAAGACGCGACTCCGAGATACCTCGAACCTTGGAGGTCGTAGAAGAGGCAGTGGCAGAACTCCCTGAGAGGGTCGAGAAAGAGACCGACGACACTTCTCGAGCTGCAAAAGATTTCCCGAGGGACGATCTCGAGTGATCGACATTTACCACTGCACTCAAATTTCGGACGCCAAGATTCACGAGTCAGGCATATTAGAAAGTCGTTCTTACGAGGGTCCTTAGGTGGTGGCACACATCCACGACTTCTTAGACGGATTTGAGTCTACCTCTTCGAAAGATGTTTCCAGACTTGGTGACTTGCCGGTGCCAAATAAGGTACCATCATCAGGTGCTACTAGGTCTCCATCGAGCCCAAAACTGGTAGGTCATTTCTCGGCCCTAAGTGCTAACCCCGACCGAAGGCGGTCGATAACTTTTTTCTATCACAGAGGATGCCCGAGTCGTTTCTGTCCCCATGGGGGTTGCTAGCTACCTCAGATGCTTGGCGATTGAGGAATATCAGGCCGTGATGAATGCGGTGGAGGCGCCTTACATATTTAACGAGGCCCAACATGCTCTGAACCGGGAAGTTCAAAGGTCACTTCATTATTTATTTTAAACTTGAAGTTGTAAATAATTCTAACATCTTTCTTCGTGCTTGTAGGACAGTGTTGCATCATGAGGCTTTCTTCCAAATCTGGGAGGAGCACGAGGCTGAGGTCCGAACACTTACTCAGAAGGGGGATACTTACAAGCTTCTGAGTTATAAGCTTCGGGAAGATTTAGAAATGGCTCAGAGTGAACATGTCGAGATGGCCGAGCAGGTATTTCTAGTGCTTCACAATAGTGAAGATGAATTGGAGATAGTAACTAATGATCCGATCCTGCAGGTCCGGCATAGGCTCGAACAGATCGGGAAGCTCAAAAAACATGTAGATGAGATACAAGCCTAGGCCGAATAATTCAAGAAGAATATGGACATCTTAGCCTCGAAAATGGAAACCGTCCAACCACAACTGGAATCTGCTAAGACTCAACTCCAAGCTGCAAAAAAGAAGGCCTCGCTGCAAGTCGAGAAAATAAAGGAGCTTCAATCTCAATTGGACTTGGCTATTTCTGATAAGGAAAACTTCGCCAATGAACTCGAAGTGGCCAGATCTGAGGTGGTCATGACCAACACCAAAGCTGATGCTAAAGTGGCCCAATTTAAGGTCGATGTCGAGGCTATCCAGGCGAAGGCCAAGAGCACGGTGGATCATGCAAAATGACAAGCTCGAAGGGAAACCCTCATGGGAGTTCATTCTTAGGGCTTTGATATTATGTTCGAAATCGAGAATGACAAAGAAGAGGAAGCCAGTGCCCGGAAGCTGGCCTTTCCTGAGAAAGACTCTGAGAGCTTAAGTAAGTCTTAAGACGGTGAAAATCCCGATGATGGAGATGCTACCTCCGATAAAGACCAGGCCATTTAGGCCTTTATATTTTTTTCTTTCTTTTGCATCTTTTTGAGGCAATTTTAGCCATTGTAAATTTTTGTATTAGGCCGATCTGGCCTTTGTAAAAAATTATTATATATATATATATATTTTTTTTTTCCGCCTTTCGGCTCTTAAATTTTTCCTTTGCTTTATTACTTGTATTCACAAAGGTCGAAATTCCTTAGCATGAAAAAATAAGGTTATGTTCGAGGGTTCGAACAAACCTTACCTTTATTGCCTTTCTAGGTTAAGGCGTTTTTGGTGTTCGATTTTACCAAAAAAATTTCCCGAAAATATATTAAATTTATGACTTTGCTGAGGGCAGCCTTTAGAACCGGTTGTGAAATTTTTTTTTCTTTTTCAAAGGCCTATTTTTGTAACGAGTTTGGGACGTCTCCGAGTCATGTTGAATTGGTTGTAGACTTTTTGTTCGGGAATTGCCCATTGGGCTTATTTTCCCGAGTTAGCCGGGCTTGCCCGAGATAATAGTACCCGAGTGGGGTGGTTGTGGTCTTTAGAAATCAGTGAGTTTCCTAATAAGTCTTTTTCCCCCGAGGCCCGATGACTTGGGCTATTTGAGTTGGACGGCAATCCCTGAGTGAGGGAGTGGTGGTTCGCATTCCAGTTATGTATTGCCCATGGGCCCGATGACTTGGTCTCGTTACTTTTGGAAGTACGAAGCTGTTTAAGGGGATGTAAGGAGGAAAAATTTTAAAACATAAGATGATTGCAAGGAAATTACTTCTCTTTATTCTTGGTCAAAACAGTCATACATGTGTACATGTTTTATGCCAGGGCTCGAGCAATCTACATGGGCACGGTTTGTTGTTACCATTTGGCCCTTACACTAAATCCTATCTATCGAGACCCTTCCTTTATGAGTAATTTCCTCGCTAGAGTTGATATTCTAAGATAATGCATATCCGAGGGTAGTCCCCCGTATTCGAGGTTGATTGCAAAGGAACCTCGAATATTGTTGAATTGATCTTTGGTGTGGATTCATAATTGGACGTGATTCTAAGTTATCATGATTCATTGTTGACTAAATAAAAACCTCGCCGAAAAACCCATTTGGGAAAAACCTATCTAAGGAAAAAAGAGTGCAACACATGCTTTCAGACCTAAATACTTCGTGTCGTTCACTCAAAAATCCATTATCGTTTCTCATTGATCACCTGCAAGTGTTAGTCCGAAATAAAAATGAAATGGAAATGGGTCATACCTTAGCAGTAATACTGTTTTAGGTGAGATATATTTCAATTTCTCGATATTTGTTCTCCTTTCATCGTTCCGAGCTTGTAGGACCCTTTTTCGGTGACCTCAAGAATCTGGAATAGTCCTTCCCAATTTTGACCCAATTTCTCTTCATTTGGATTTCGGGTGTTGAGGGTAACTTTACTTAGCAAAAAGTTCCTGACGTTAAGATATTGAAGGTTGGCTCTTCGCCTGTAATATCTCTCGATCCGTTATTTTTGGGCGGCCAATCGGATGAGCGCGACTTCACTCCTTTCATCCAATAGTTCTAGGCTCATATTTATGGCCTCGTCATTTGATTCCTTTGTTGCATATCGGAACCTGATACTCCGCTCTCAAACTTCGATCGATATTAGAGCTTCGGCTCCATAAACCAATGAGAACAGGGTAGCCCCGGTAATAGATTTCGAGCTTGTGCGGTATGCCCAAAGAACTTCGGGCAGAATTTCTATCCACTTTTCTTTGGCGTCGGTTAGTCTCTTATTATGATTTTGGACGATGGCTTTGTTCGTCTATTCGGCTTTCCTGTTCCCGCTAGGATGATAAGGTACTGATAGGATTCTTTTGATTTTATGATCTTCGAGAAATTTGGTTTCTTTGCTGCCGATGAACTGTTTCTCGTTATCACACATAAGTTTGGATAGCATCCGGAATCGACATATGATGTGATCCCAATTGAATTCAATGACTTCCTTCTCCCTAACTTTCTCGATGGCATGTGCTTCAACCCATTTAGAAAAATAGTCAGTTATAAATAAAATAAATTGAGCTTTACCTGGTGCCCATGGAAGAGGGTCAAAGATGTCCATTCCCCACTTCATGAATGTCCATGGTGACAAGACCGAATGGATTCTTTCCCCGGGTAGGTGAACCATCGGTGCATGTCTTTGTAATTTGTCACATTTTTTACCAAACTCTTTCGCATCTTTTTCCATGTCGATCCAGTAATAGCCAGCTCTGATTACCTTTTGAACCAATGATTCGGCATTGGAATGATTTCTGCAAGTGCCCTCATGAACTTCCCTCAGAATATACTCGGTATCTCCCGGTCCCAGACATATCGCTAGTGGACCATCAATCATTCTTCTGAACAAGGTTCCATCTTCGCAAGGTGAATCGTGATGCCTTCGTGTGCAGGGCCCTCGATTCTTTTAGATCTGAGGGAAGCTTTTAGGTCTTCAAATACCCTATGTATTTATTTCTCCAATCTCAGGTCAAGCTTGTGGAGTTTATCTCTGCGTGGTTTTCTTCGCCTACTGACCTTATGAGTTGCACGATAGCCCCCGTATTGAGCTCGTTGTCCTCGACCGATGACCCTAAGTTTGTGAAGGCATCAACCTCTCCATTCTGATCTCGAGGAACATGTTGCAAAGTCCACTCCTTAAATCGGTGCAAAGTTACTTGTAACTTATCTAGGTATCTTTGCATTCATTCTTCCCTAACATCGAAGGTTCCGTTAACCTGATTCACCATGCGGAGGGAGTTGCATTTGGCTTCAATAACCTCCGCTCGCAAGCCTTTGGCTACTTCGAGATCTTCAATCATGGCCTCATATTCGACCTCTTTGTTAGTAAATTTCACAGTCCTAATAGATTGCCTATAATGTTGCTTGTGGGTGGCTTTAGTACGATGCAGAGTCTGGAACCTTTTGCATTCGAAGCATCGTCCCTAAAGAGGGTCCAGGTTCCCGAGGACATACCCCGAGTTAACCAACAGTTCTCTTTCGACTTCCGGTACTAGGACCGGTGTGAAGTCAGCCACGAAGACTGCCAGAATTTGAGACTTAATGGTTGTTCAGGGTCGATTTTCAATATCATACCCATTGATTTCTATGACCCATTTGGCCAACCGTCCTGAAAGCTCAGGTTTATGAGTAATATTTCAGAGTGGATAAGTTGTTACAACACATATGAGGTGACATCGGAAGTACAATTTTAGTTTCCTAGAGGCTCTTATTATAGAGAGCGCCAACCTTTCTTGATACAATCTAGATAGCCATCGAGCGTTGGAGGCTACTTTCATAATAGGATGGCTACATATATAATTTTGGCGAACAATTAAAGACTATACTACATTTGGTGGCTATATTTGTAATATTTAGCTCCCTAGTATAAATAGCCCTTAAGGCTCTCATTTTAGGGTTAGCTTATTTTGATATTGTGAATGAAAACTCATTGAGAGTATTTAGGATGAATTCCTATGTTGGCTGGTTACTTATTAAGGTGCACTTGCAATGAGATTGCTTTCCCTTGAGGGTTGTTCCTATATTTTTGGTTCAATTAAGTCTTAAATTTATTAGGTATTTATTTATTTTAAATGTTCTTTCAATTTCCTTAGTTGGTTCTCTACTAAATCTCTATCTTTTTATCATTTTATATGTGTTCTTATTATTTTACTTCTGCGTTCCTATCATCTTGGTATCAGAGCCTAGGCTAAGAATTTCTCCATCAATTCTTCCCTATTTCCACTATTTTTTTAATCCAAACAAAAAATTATAAAATTCAAAAAAATGTTCCTTTGCTCTTGGCCAAATCTGTAGTGGGATTTATTGTTGTTCAGAGACTTGATCGACTTTTGGTTTCTGATTCTGAAATGTTACTTGAATCTAAGAAGTATTTGTGGTTGTGATTTGGATTTGAGTTGTTCTTTGTCGAAAATTTTCGGATTTAGAAAGTTGGAGATAGTTTTAAATTTTTTTTAAATTTGTTGCGAATCTGGAGATTGGAAAATCATTTATACTGTTGCAGGAGCATAAAAATTGAAGAAACAGACTGGCCCGGAGGGATCTGAGTGGTCAAAAAAACAGGATCCACCATTGTTAAGCATTGAAGGTTTGAGGTTTGAATCAAAAGATAAAAATCCTTGTTTGAAATCGAATGGGTAGTTAGGATTAGTGTTCATAACATCATTGTGAAGCTAATACTAAAGTTTGGATTGATTTAGTGTTACCTCCCCTACCTTAGCATTAGGATGTACCGTAGTAAATCCACATGAGTTCGAAGGGATTATGTCTATTAAGAGGTTATAGAGGGTTTAATACATTATTATTATGAGACCCGGTAAGTTTACAACCTTGATACCATTAGATATTATGTTAGTATGATATTTTTTTCAAGTGGAGTATTATAGTAAAAGTTTCGTAAGTATAATTTTGGATGGTTACCATTATTACTATTTTTGGATATGGTAAATTATACACATAATATAAGAAAGTTTATAAATAAGATTTTCTTTATTGTAAAAAAATAAAGAAGTTATTTTCTCACAAAAGAAGTTTATGTTTTTACCATTTTTAGAAGTAGGCATACGAAAATTTGTACTCTTTATACGAGATTAGAAAAATTAGAAGTTGAGAAAATATATGTATTTTTACATGGGTGTTTTAACGAAATAATAGTGTATGTATTGATTTTATATGATACCATGATTTATCAATATTTTAATACTTTAATAGTAGTACTTTAAGATGAGGACAAGACTATTTTTTGAGGTTATAAGTATTTATGATATTTATAACAAGTGATAAGTAAAGTCGTGAAGGCGAGAGGGTAAATGAGTTGAAGAAAATAAGGTTGGTCAAAGTTTGACCTTTGGGGATAAAATAGGGTCCGAGCTAAAATATCCAGTATTTATGGACTAGTGTCATACAAGGTACAACATGACTATGATAGCAAGGTGTATAAGGTGTGTTAAAAGCAAGTAGTATTTTAAGTAATTTGAGAAAATACTTGATTATGTGGGTAATTGGTTAATGGGGGAATTAACAAAGTTAATTATTAATTAGTGGTTAATTAAGGTCATTTGGCTAAAGACCAAAAATATAACGTGGCAGCAAGGCCATGTCCAAATTGTGACTCTTACAATTGAATGGATAGGTGGCATATTTATTAATATATGGCTTAGTCTGTAGTCGTAATATAAGCCTTATAAATTCAAAGATCTACATATCTTTTAGCAATTAAGAGATACATATCTTTCAAGCAATTCATGGCAGACTCTCTAAAGTACGGTAGATTTTGCAATTCAACCAATTCATGCAATTCTAAGCAATTTCAAGCAATTCAGGCAATTCGCGGATAAAGCAATTCAACAAAGATTTCATAGCATCTTAAGCAACGTGAGATTTTGTGATTCTAAAGGAGTCGGTGCAACCTCTTTCAAGAATATCATACGGATTTTTCCCTACTCCATGTATGTTAAGTCTATCCCTTCTTTCTTTTGGCATGATCCAAGCAATGATACATAAACGTAATGTTATTCCATAAGTGATTGTACTCTTAGCAGTTAAGGATGTCTATATTATTCATTACTGTAAAGTGATATTCAAGCATGTCTAAGCATATTCCTAAGTCCCTAATAAGTTATATGATAGAGATGCTACTAAAACAACAACAACAACAACAACAACAAACCCAGTATGTTCCCACCAAGTGGAGTCTGGGGATGGTAGTCTGTACGCAGACCTTACTCCTGCCTAAAAGGTAGAGAGGTTGTTTCCAATAGACCCTCGGCTCAGAAAGGAATAGATGTTAATGTTTATAACATAGTGGTACATGTACATGCATCTTAATGTATTTACACCGTGCCCCGGCCGATTGGGCAGTTATGTATCAGTATTTATCACCGGTTGGGCAGCCATGCATTTACCACCTTGCTACGACCAGTCGAGCAGTTACCACTGATCAGTTGGGCAGTCATGCATCATACGATATAGGTAATATTCTCAAAGAAAAGCATTGTTTATTTATGAGTATAATAAGTATTCATATACGATGGCACTTTAGAGATTCAGGTTAATTCATATATGTATTTAATTAATGTTGACTTATTATTATGTTTCAGTTCTGCCTTACATACTCAGTACATTATCCTTATTGACGTCTTTTTGTTAGGGATGTTGCATTCATACATGCAGGTATATATAATCAGTTTGACGAGCCCTCATAGTAGATGAGATTAGCATTCAACAAATGATCGGTAAGACTCCATCTCATTCAGAGTACAACCGAGTCTGTGAGTGTCACACCTCTTTTATGTTCCGCACAACCCTATTACATGGTTGAGTTAGAAGAGTTTTCCAATTAAAGTGACATTTTGAGAAGGGATTATTTATTATATAGAGTCGCCACTTGGAATTGAGTTTTGGTGTTCCAAGTCACCTTTTATTTTGAATCACTTATCAAAAGGAAGGTTTGACTCTTAATTTATGGTCTACAAAAATAGAAGACTGAGTAAGAAATTCTGTTGACCGAGGGGAAGGTTTAAGGCACCCCTCAAATCCCGTGGTTATAGCACGATCGCTTTCATTGATTAATGTACGGATTAAATCAATTCTTGGATATTCTTGTATTTTATTGAGTATGGTTTGCCTACTACCACTTAATTAATTATTGTATTTTATTAATTGTGTTCACCAAGATGCAGAACGCACACAAGGTACTTATTTGAAATTAAATGGTAAACCAAGATACGGAATGTACACATGGTTATAACATAATTATTTTAAATCTAAAGGCATCGAGATGCGGAATGCACACATGATCCTTTTATTATTCAAACGTATTAGTCTAAGGTTCGGGTATGAACACATGGGCTGATAGTTAAAGTGCGTCTAAACTTTTTCTAATGTATTTATAGTTATTTTTTAAAACTAATTTGAGATTGTGGTGAGGTCATGATTTATGGATATGAAATTATTGAAGAAGTGGCATGATTCAATTATTCGGAAATATCCATTATAAAAATAGGAGAAGAACAACAAGAAGGCATATTGTATTATATCAAAAGATAGTCATTCAATGCACATTCAGCATTAATTGTGATAAAATATATAGAGGTCCCAATAATCTTCCAAAAATTTGCTAAAGACGACAAGGACGTCAAAAGATCTTCAGCAGAAAACTCAACCTCTTTTAATGGCTCTTCTTTCTAATCTGTACTCATACTAAACAATATTAAGAATGCAAAAACTAAACATGACTAAAACTTCTCAAATTTTTATACCATAAAATTGATTCAAAAATTATCAGCAAATATATCTAATCATGTATGAGCCAAATATCAAAATGACGGAAATGAACCTTTTTGTGAAGATTTCAACAAAATCACAGCTACAATCTACTGATTTCCAAAGCTAAGAATGCTAACTTTCTGGAACCGCGAACGAAATTTCAAACCCAGACTTTTTTCTTCCTCAATCTCGTTTTCCTCCCGTTTCCTCTCAATTTCGTTGCTTTTTCTTTTCAGTTTCGTTCTCTCCTTTTTTTTTTGTTCCTTTTCTTTGTCTTTTTTCTTGTTACTCCCTCCCGTTCTCTTCTTCCTTTTTCTTATTTTTCCCTTTCTCCTCTCTTCTTTTTCCTTTCTTATCTTTTTTTTTGTCCGTTCTTTTCTTTTTCTGTCTGCCCCTTTTTTTTTCTTTCTCTTCTTTTTGTATATACTATTTTGTGTGTATATGGGATTAGATTAAGGGAATAGTTGGGATGTGGGGAGTTGGGATGTGAGGGGTGGATGTGTGAGTGTGAAGAGTAGGGAGTTAGGCTAGAAAAGTGGGGATAATGGGATTAATAAAAATAAAAATACAAAAATATAAATATAAATCAGTTTTAAAAAGAATACTTTATCTATGAATTTTTTTTTTTTTTTTGAAAGATAAATTAAATTATAAAAATAAGAAGATTAACCAAAAATTTCTTATATTATAGGAAAATTAAATATTTACATATACTTTAAATGATACTAAGAAAGATTCTTTAGCTTACTTATTTAACATTATAATTAAAAGGAATCATATATATATATATATATATATATTTAGAAATAAAATTTGTACTCTAAGAATGTGACTAATATTTTTTTAAAATAAAACCTACTAAGAGTAAGATAAAAGTTTAAAACATCAAGATTAGACCTAAAAGGAATATTTACACTAAAATAGTATAACATTTGAGTGTGGTTAAAAATTAGTTGTTCACAGCATGCCCCTCTTTGCTTGGAAACATGAAGAGTTTTCAGGCAAAGAAAATGAACAAGGTGACTAATTTTTTACCTCATTATTATTTAATAAGGAAAAGAAGATAAAAGAAAAAGATGCGACCGAGCCTTGGTTTTAGGCAGGCTACATCCCGGGTTATAAGAAAATCAGGTCAAGTGTAGTTCATGTAGAAGAAGAGTGATGGAGTATACTTAGATGGAGAGTTTACTGAGATTCCGTCGAGGTTCCGATCCGCGGTTCCTTCATTACAAAATTCCTATCTAAATGCCATTTGGAGTCTTGTTGTTGATTCTTGACTTGCTTCATTCATTGACTTTAGACTGAAACTTGATGCTCTCCGATATAAAAGACTATGGAATACTCTTACAGGCTTGCTTCTTGATCCGGTGATAAGAAGATGGATCTTGAAATCCTTTGTCTCCGCATGCATCCTGTCAAAGCTACTTGTGGCTGGTGTTGAGATCAAACGTTCCACTTTCTCTGGTGAGAGCCAGAATCTTATTTTTTACACATCCAATCCGTGCTTTACGGAAAAACCTACAAGCCATCACAAACCAACAAAAACAAACAAAAATTGTATGCCCCAGTTTACACTAGAAAATTTTTGTGAGTTATTGAAAACACATTAAATTATCTTTGCTATTGCAGAATAAAGAATTGAAAAAGACACCTTTTTTTATTATAAATAATAGTCGGATGTCATACCCTGTGTTAACAAGAATGCAGGCAACCAGGGGATGTAGTACCCTGTGTTGGCGATAAGATGAGGCTCGTGGCACTCTAGAATGCTACTAGGGAATGTCGTACCCTATGTTGGCAGACAAATACAACCAGGGGATGTAGTACCCTGTGTTTGGAAATGAGATGAGGCTCGTGGCTCTCTGAGATTCTACTAGGGAATGTCGTACCCTATGTTGGGAATAAAATGAGGCTCGTAGCGCTCTAAGATGCTACTAGGGAATGTCGTACCCTATGTTGGCAGAAAGTAATGCAGCCAGGGGATGTAGTACCCTGTGGTTTTCAATAAGATGAGGTTATGGCACTCTAAGATGCTACTAGGGAATGTCGTACCCTATGTTGGCAGAAAGTAATGCAGCCAGGGGATGTAGTACCCTGTGGTTTTCAATAAGATGAGGTTCGTGGCACTCTAAGATGCTACTAGGAAATGTCGTACCCTATGTTGGAAAAAAGTAATGCATCCAGGGGACGTAGTACCCTGTGTTGGCAATAAGATGAGGCTCGTGGCTCACTGAGATGCTACTAGGGAATGCCGTACCCTATGTTTGTAGAAAGTAATGCAACCAGGGGATGTAGTACCCTGTGTTTGGCAATAAGATGAGGCTCGTGGCACTCTGAGATGCTACTAGGGAATGTCGTACCCTATGTAGGCAAAAAGTAATGCGACCAGGGATGTGGTACGATGTGTTTAAGATAGGGTTTTGATTCCCTATAATGAAACTAAGAATAACATGATTACATGTATATTAGAAGAAAACTAAGGATTTGAGAACTTCACTTGGTGGTGTTCGCCTTTTCACGAATTGTTTCCTAAAATTGTTCTGTTCTCGTTCTGAACAAAGAAATATTTGTTAGTTTTAAAATGGTGGTCTGTTTGTGACCTTGATTTCTTGGGCGACTTGACCTTGCGTCCATTACAATTGTTAGAAACACTGACTCCGTTGATGGTCGTACAAATTGCCGGGAGATTCTGTCATTACATTCTGGAGATCTTCTTTCTCAACATCAAAACCCGACTATTTTGCGCCTATCACCATTTGTGTTTATGGTGCAAACAACCTTGCTCCCAGAACAACTTTTAACTGAGTAACTTTTATTGATTTCTGACACATTGTTCAGTCCTTCAAGCCTTTTGCTCGTTAGGGAAACTCAAAGATGGGTTTATTCCTTTGCCCATGATGTTCATGCCTAGCAATCTTTGCTTCATATAACAGGGAAACTACAACCAATTTTGCGGTCTTTTCTTTGCTTTGCTTTGACGAAATTAGATTGAAAGTTACTCAAAAAGAATAGTACGAAAGAAAACAAGAAGGTGAACTAATAGGTATTACAACTTAAATTATACCTATCGGAGAAGAAAGATAAGAATAAAAAGGACTTATCTGGAGGAATATGCTGACTTCAATGAACATGACATGCACTTTGGACTGGATGCCTGATCCGTTTGAACTGTCTAATTCTCAAAATCCATTGTAAATTTCAATTTGAAAATGAGTTCTTTGTCTTAACCATGCTTGTGCCGGGATATAAGAAGCTTTAAATCGATCAACGATGCTCTTTTTGGTTTTTCACCGATTGACCTCTCTCATTTGTCTTTCTCTCAACTCAACATTGCCTTATAGTGCATGTGAGGGTTTTCAACAATAAGACTCTCTCATTTTATTTTTCTCTCTTTACAATGGCTGAGGCATCGCCCATAGTATACTCACTTAGCATTCTCGAAAGTTGATCAGAAGGTCTTAAAAGGGAAAGGTAAAAAGAACTTATTCAACTGAACTACAACTTTTGGAACCATTTTGATAGAAACACCGTAAAAAAATAACATAAAATCATGTCCCAGTTTCTTTGAATACTGGAAAATGTGGATTTTTGTATTAGTGTGACCGCACCTCAGAGTGAGGCTGCCTACATATCTTTTTGTTATTTTTCTTAAAATCCAGTATTCATGAATAATCTATTTTCCAAATATACCAACTGTCTATTTTCCAATTATACCAACTGTCTATTTTCTTAGTACGAAGGTGTCAGAAATGGTGTCATAAATGTGGAATTATACCAACTGCCTAGAATTTTTCTTCCATGTCTAGAAATTTATTCTAGTGCTTTACATGAGTTCCTAATAACTTGAAATAATTTTTATATGAATCTTTTTATTTGAAATAACTTCAAGAGTTGGTTTGTTGATGCATCCCACTTTAAAGTTAAGAAATGGTGTCATAAATGTGATTAGTTTAATGTCTCTCTTTTAAACTTTAACTCATTTTTGCATTAGTTGCTTACACTTGTCGCAACCAAATTTATGCCGAATTGTGGAATCTATTTTCCAAATATAGCATCTTGAATAGACAGTTGGTCCGACCCCTGGAAAATATGAATACTGGAAAATGTGGATTCTTGAATAATCTATTTTCTTATAGAGAAGAATTGATTGAGGTTGAGGAAAACGTAAAGGTTGCATCTTTATGTGATTTTGTTGAGTTTGATCCATTGATTCCTATTGTTCATGCTTTCTATTTTGAGGATCATTATTTAACTGGTGATGATTTCTTATTTGAAGGTGAATTGAGTGGTAAAATTTCAAGCTTTAAGCCATTTGATTCTTTCTTGTTTGATTGTGAGATGGAATCTTTTGAGTTTGATTTGGATTTACCAATCAAAAGTTCCATTTTTGAGAAGTCCTTTGAGATTGCTAATGAGATTTTTTTGGAAGCTAAACTTTTTTAAAAAGAAGAAAGTTGTTTACTTGGTGTAAACTTTCTAACTTATTCCACTCATATATTTGATAGCGCTAATTTGTTCCACTACACTAGTGCTTTGCGTTTAAAGCAAGTTGATAACTTTCATGTGGATTCGTGTTATGAGTTTAAGAAAGAGAATGCTAAATCTTTCTTGAATGATAATATTGGTGAAGCCAAGAGGCTTGTTTTGTTTCAACATACCATTCTTATTCTTGATTTGTCATGTTGGCTTGAATTCAAGAATCGCTTATTTATTTGGCTTATGATTATGCTTGGACTTAATAACGCTATAAGAGTTAATACTTTTCTCGATGATTCTTATATTGGGACACACTTGGTGTTTAGATTGGAGATATTTCATGACAATTCTCATATTTTGAGTAGCTTTTAGGTTTTTTTTTGTCTATGGGTATCATTAGATTTGGTTTGAATGGTAGATTTGTCTTACTTATCGGTTTGGATGCTTGGATTTACCATATGTTTGCTAAAATATAGTTTACTTTTTAGTTTGAGGCACTTGCTTATGTCCAAGTTAAAATATAACTAATGAAGCTCCCTTTCTTTTGTTTAAAGGTTCAAATTCGAGGACGAATTTCTTTTAAGGGAGGGAGGATGATACAATCTAGATAGCCATTGAGCGTTGGAGGTTACTTTCATAACGGGACGGCTACACATATAATTTCGCCAACAATTAAAGACTAAACTACATTTGGTGGCTATATTTATAATATTTAGCTCCCTAGTATAAATAGCTCTTAAGGCTCTCATTTAGTGTTAGCTTATTTTGATATTGTGAATGAAAACTCATTGAGAGTGTTTAGAATGAACTCGTATATTGGTTGATTACTTATTAAGGTGAACTTGCAAGAGGATTGCTTTCCCTTGAGGGTTGTTCCTATACTTTTGGGTCAATTAAGTCTTAAATTGATTGGGTATTTGTTTATTTCAATATTCTTTCAATTTTCTTAGTTGGTTCTTTACTAAATCTCTATCTTTGTATCATTTTATTTGTTTTCTTGTTATTTTTCTTCCACGTTCGTATCATTTCTAGGTGGGGACACCTAGTTTCGGCCTCACCTAAGGTCCGCCTAATATAACAAATCAAAAATTATGTACCTTGTTATTCCCGAACTAGGACACCACTTATCGCTTTCTCCGATACTGCCAAATATAAGTACATTTGTTCATCTACCCTCGGTGTGTGAAGCAGCGACGGGCTCGATAAGTATCATTTAAGCTCTTACAAGGCCTGCTGGCATTTCAGAGTCCATGTGAAGTTATTTATCTTCTTTAGCAACGATAAAAAATGACGGCTTTTATCGGAGGACCTCGAGATGAATCGCCCCATGGAGGTTATGCACTCGGTTAGCCTCTACACGATCTTTACATTGTATACTACTGTGATGTCCTCGATAGCTTTGATCTTGTCGGTGTTGATCTCAATTCCTCGGTTGGATACCATGAATCCAAGAAATGTTCCTGACCCGGCCACGAACGCACATTTTTCCAGGTTCAACTTTATGTTGTATTTCCTTAGTATACTGAAGAATTCCTGCAAGTGCTTCAACTGGTGCTCTGCTCGCAGAGACTTAACTAACATATCGTCAATGTAAATTTCCATAGATTTCCCTATTTGTTCTTCGAACATCCGGCTTACTAGGCGTTGGTAAGTGGAACCATCATTTTTAATCAAAATGGCATTACATTATAGCAGTAGGTATCATACTTAGTGATGAACGAGGTCTTTACTAATCATCCAGGTTCATTTGTATATGGTTGTACCCGGAATATGCATCGAGAAAACTGAGGATCTCATGGCCGACTGTGGTATTGGTCATGCGATAGATATTAGGCAAAGGAAAAGAATCCATGGGGCATGCTTTATTTAAATCCTAGGGACTACTACTACATTTGCTAGCCATTCAGGGTATTTTACTTCCCGGATGGACCCTATTTTAAGAAGCTTGGTTACCTCATTTTTGATGAAGGCATGCTTGGTCTCAGACTAGGGTCTTTTTTTCTGCTTCACCGGATAGAACTTCGGGTCCAAGCTTAGTTTATGGGTGGTGATTTCCGGTGGGATCCATGTCATGTCGAGATGGGACCAAGCAAAACAATCCATGTTAGCTATAAGAAATTGGATAATTTTTTTCCTTAGCTTGGGGGTTAACCTCGTGCCCAGGTATACCTTTTGTTTGGGCAGATATTCGATTAGTATGACTTGCTCCAGCTCTTCGACCGTTGATTTGGTAGCATCGGAGTCATCGGGGACAATGAAGGATCGAGGGACCCCATAATCATCATCTTCATCTGTCCCCTGCTTCTCTAGTTGGGTCGAGGCAGGCGTCTGTGATTTCTATTTGGCCTCTTATTTTCCATTCAGAATTGACCCTTTCTTCGATAAGAGTGTCGATACTGGAATCACTTCGTCAACGACATACATTTTCTTTGCGGTGGGTTGCTCCCCGTAGATTGTTTTGATTCCCTCCAATGTCGGGAATTTTGGAACTTGGTGAAGCATCGAGGGAACTACCCTCATGTGGGGGATCCATGGTCTCCCGAACAAGGCGTTATACCTCATATCGCCCTCGATCACATGGAACTTCGTCTCTTTGATGGGCCCGGCCACGATGGAATAGTTATCTTGCCCTTAGTAGTTTCACAAGCCATGCTCAATCCGTTTAGCACTCGAGTCGCGGGCACAACTTGGTCCTGTAAGCCGAGTTATTCTACGACCCTCGATTGAATGCCGTTGGCCAAACTACCTGTATCAATTAACACACATTTAACTTGAGTCTTATTCATGAGTTTATGGGCTGCATGATTCCTTCTGCATCCTTGTCGTTGATGGACAAGGTTCCTTCTAGTATGTAATTTCGAGTTCATTTCTCCCTTGTTATCAACACCTTGGGGCGTTTTAACACTGGCGCTTGTGGAATATCTACCCCTAGGACAATCATGTGAATGATGTGTTGCGGTTCTTCTTGCTCGTTCTGTCTTCTGGAATCTCTATTTTTGAAATGATTCTTGGATCGATCACTTAGATATTCCCGAAGGTGCCCGTCGTTGAATAACCGGGCTACTTCTTCTATCAATTGTCCGCAATATTCCGTTCTGTGGCCATGGGTGCCATGATACTTGCATATTTGGTTGGGATTTCTCTGGGCTGGATCGGTCTGCAGAGGTCGAGGCCATTTAGTATCTTTGATGCATCCGATAGTTAATAAGATGGCGGATAAGTCAACATTGAAATTATATTCTAACAATCGCAGTGCTTCTTTAGGTCCGGTAGGCTTGTCGAAACCATTCTTGCTCCTGAGCCATCGAGAGCTCTGGCCTCGATCATTTCTCCTTTCACTTCACAGAGGGTTGCGCCTACGATCTCCATTATACGGCTGGTATCGATCCCTGTTCAACCTTGGTTCTCGATCAATGTCCCTCTTGATTCTGTCAACGGGCCTGATAGGATAAACCGACCTGAAAGGAGCCCCCAACTGGTCATCTTCGACTCTAATCTTCGATTGATATTGATTATGTACATCGGCCTAGGTAATAGCCGGGTATTCAATCAAGTTCTTCTTCAACTGTTGTGAAGCCACTGAGTTTCGTACATTTAGTCCTTAAGTGAAAGCTTGACTGACCCAATCATCGACGACCAGTGGTAGATTTTTCCATTTGGAACCGAGACACAAACTCTCTAAGCATCTCGTTATCTTTATTCTTTACCTTGAAAAATTTCGACTTCCTAGTCTCTACCTTTATGGCTCCGGCGTGTGCTTTTACAAAAGAATCTTCAAGCATGGAAAAAAAAAATCAATAGAGTTAGGTGGTAAATTGTGGTACCATATCATCACTCCCTTTGACAGGGTCTCCCTGAATTTCTTTAGTAACACGGATTCGATCTTGTCGTCATCTAGCTCATTCCCTTTAATTGTACATGTGTATGAGGTTACATGCTCGTTGGGGTTGGTCATTCCATTATACTTAGGAATCTTGGGCATGCGGAACTTCTTGGGATCAGTTCGGGAGCCGTGCTCAGGGGGAAGGCTTTTGTACGAACTTTTTGGAATCCAAACCCTTTAATATTGGTGGTTCCCCCGTGATTTGATCAACGTTGGAGTTATATGTTTCCACCTTCTTGTCGTTTGCTTCGATCTTCTTTTCCCCCGATTCAACTCGTTTCGTTAGTTCCTCGAGCATCTTCATGATTGCGGGATCGGTCCTCAATTCATTTCTGTTTGATTTCGTTGACACCGATTCGACCCTGTGAACAACTTCCTGGGACGGCTCGGCCTCAATCCTTCTTGGTGCATGGTTCTTGTTTTGGAGCTGTGCTATCGCGATGTATTGAGCCTGCAAAATCTCGAAGATCACCCGAAGGCTGATTCCGCCTTCTTCGCCACCATGTGTGCTCTGAGCGGCCTATCGAACATCCCTGCGGATGCTACTCTCGGGATCAACGTCCAAATTTGCATTAATGGATACATGTGAGCTGACGTCGATTGAATCTACAACCGGAACTCCATCAAGGCCAACTGGAGGTACGTCGTTCCCTGGTGCTATGTTGTCATTTTCATCATGGTGACCGAAGTCGTTGTCCATGTGTACGGGTGTTGCCTGAGAGTTCGACATGTTGATCTTGGAATCAAAGATACTCACAAGAACAAGTGTAAAATAGTGCATATTACGAAGGTTAGTACCAATCAATCACTATTATCCTTAGCCCCACGGTAGGCACCAAAATGTTTACCCTAAAACGGATAATAATTGAATTTATACGTAGTTTTAAGGATATATGATATAACTTGACACAAATTGAGAAAATATATATCAATATTGAAATTTACTGTAAAAGAAATAAATGCAAACCGAACGAATCGAATAGTCGTGGCCCTCGAGTTCGATCACCCTTGAACCAAGTGAAGTGTCAACTGATATAAGAACAAAGTAACAAGATAATGAATGCTAGAAAAGGCAGTGTATTGCTTTGTATTGCGTAAATGTGATGTGTTTCACAAATGATCAGACCCACTTTATATTGTAGGGGAGTCATATCCTTCATACAATTCTAAATACATTAAGAAATCTCATTATTGGCTAATCAATCGGCATATCCTTGATATATGCCAAGATCTCCGTCGTGATCTGCACTCCATCGATATTCCGTCTTTCTGTTATTCGGCTCAACAAATCTCCCTCGATCTCGATTTTGTTCAGTCTCGGGGTCTCGACCTTTGACGGTGTGACCTCCGATCACGATTCGGTATGGGTTCAAGGTCGAACCTTAATCTATCACATTCCAGTATCAATCATATCACGCAAGAGGTGGGCCCTTGTTTTACCGTATAGAGTTTTAAAATAAGTGTTAATAAGTTATTCTTGCTAAATAATAAATTTGAGTTGCAACTCTTCAGTTAATTTCTTCTAAATTATATATATTTTGTGTGTGTGAGAAAGAAGACGAAGAAAAAAAAGTGAAAAAGGGAAAAAGAAGGTGGTTATTAATAAATTAGAAGATGGAATGATAACACGTGTAGATAAACTGTAAAACCGATATTGTTGGCATATTGAAAGGACAAAAGCTTTCGTCTTTCCATAATAAGTAAAAAGTTGTTAACATATTCAAAGGTCAAAAGATTTTTTTCTTTCCATAATAAGTGCAAAGTTTCAACGGAAAGCAAGTTCTATGGTTCAATATGCTAAGTCTGAGTATACTCATAAAAAGTTTTTCTACATAGTATATATTACTTGAAAGAATAATACATTTAATATCTTCATAATACATCGCACGAAATTAATATTTTTTGGTTAAACCACCAACATAAACTATTATTTCCACATTGAGATAGATTATACTCGTTTATCAAAAAAATTAATGCAGATAATGATTCTTAAATCACATTCTATTAAAATTATAGTAAAATTTAATTACTTAAATCTAAAATTTTAAATATTAGATAAAATCTTAAATATCTATATAACATTTTAACATAAATTATTGCTGAAAGAATAATTTAGTTTTTTAAAGGTATAAATTGGATATGTCGATCAACTTTATTTCTGTGGGAATTAATAACTTCATGTAAATTACTACATAAATTTCTAGGTTGTTAGGAATCATAAGTATTTTCAGTTTTTGTTAGGTTAATACGTAGACTTCAATAGTTATTTTTATACAAATATTTTGTTTTCAACGTTAATATATAATAAGTAACCAACAAGTGTCTTTCAAAAACAGTTCTATGTTTCCAAAACCAAATGTCGTTGTTCCAACAATTAAAAAAATTGGCTTTGTTTGTGCTCTTAAGTTTTATAAATATATGTTTGTTTGAGTGACGAAGAAACATACTCAAATTATAAAGTAAGTTATATTCTATATCTAACCTACGTGAGAGGGTTATTTTGTTGGATTTAAGATTTATTTTATATGGAAGACATACATTTGTAATGACCGGCTAATATTTATTGTATCCAATTGGAATAAGAGATGTATTTATGTAAGTTAAATTTTACTTGACTTTAAATTCCTAAATATTAGGAGTTTTTACTTAGTTCAAATAAGGAAGGACTTAATAGTCAAAATATTAGTTAATTTTAGATTGCTAAATAATAGAGAAATAATTAAATGACTATTTTATCCAATATGTGAAACCTATTTTTAAAGGGTAAAAAAATGCGAACGACATTTCGATAGGGCCTTCGTGCTTTTAGTATAGTGTAGATATAGATTAGTCTTATAATACACGCTTCGAGCGTGTATCTAAGTCAATATAAAAATAACATGATTTCATTGTAAAATTAAAATTTTAAAATATAAGTTACTAAAAATAATAAATATTGATCATATTTATCTTGCTCAATAAATGAGAAATATGACTTTAAGTTATGGTGTTTCCGCATCCAAGTTATCTAATAGACTTTTTTTGAACTCTTAATATTTATTTCAACATTTTATTAAACCTTTAAATTTTACAATTTTAAAGTATTAGTATTTTTTATGCTAATTATGTTTTAATTATATGATAGGAACTCAAATAAGCGCCTACATCAAGTTCGAGGTTCTTTTATTATGTTTCCAAATATTACATAATTTTAGAATTTTCTATAATTTCAAATATGAAAAAGTTTAGTAATTAAAATTTTAGTTGTTTTTTTTCTTTTTCCTACTGTTATTTTCTAATCGGATTATTAATATTCAAGTCACAAATATTTGGAAATAATTAAATGATAATTTTGAACGTGAAATCTAATTTACAAGAGTAAAAAGGTTGATCAACATTTTGCACAAGAAGAAATAAGAACAAAAAAATAAAGTACTTATGTAATTGATTGCATATAAATGAAGTACTGTAGAAATAAATTATACACAGAATAAGATAACTATCAAGTTAAAAATTTATAAGGACGGTTAAAAATATCTGAGTTCGGATGCCTATATAATTACTAAGATATGAATTGAATAATTGTAACGACCCGACCGGTAGATTTGAGCATTTGTACTTCGCTCGGTTGTTAAGGGCACGAGTAGCACCGTATGATGTATTATTGACTTATCTGTTAACTCCGCTGGGTGGTTTTGGACATTGGAGCGCGTCCGGAAAGTGATTTGGAGGTCTATGGTGGAATTAGGCTTGAATTGGCGAAAGTTGGAAATTTGGTGATTTTGGTCGGCAGTGGAAAATTTGATATCGGGGTCGGAATGGGATTCCTGAAGTTGAAGTAGGTTCGAAGTGTCACTTGTGACGTGTGTGTAAAATTTGAGGTCATTCGGACGTGGTTTAGTAGGTTTCGGCGCCGTTTGCAAAATTTGGAAGTTTAGAGGTTCTTAGGCTTGAATACGAGAGTAAGTTGGTGTTTTGAGTGATTCGAAGGTTCAACTTAGTTCGTATGTTGATATATTACTTGTTGGTATTATTGGTTTAGGTCTCGAGAGCATCGGGTGCGTTTCGAGTGGTTATCGGGTCAATTTTGGACTTGAGAGATGGCTGAATCTGCTAGTGTTTGAGGCTACTAGTGTTTTCTGTACCTGCAGAAGGGAGCCGCAATTGCGAGATCGCAGGCGCGTATGGGAGTTCGCAGGTGCAGACAATGTTGAGGTAGGTTGGGTCTGCAGCTGCGTAGGGGAGGTCGCATCTCCGAGCCTGCAAAAGTGAGTAGTTGCCCGCATATGCGAAGAAGAAAAGGTCAGGCAGTGGTACCAGGTGCGAGGTCTATTCCGCACCTGCGAGGGGCACAAATGCAGATTTGGAGCACATGTGCGAAGTTTGGGGTTTTAGTGACTTTCCACAGGTGGGGAGGATTGTTTACGCAAATGAAAAATCGTAGGTGAGGGTACTGGGTCACAGGTGCGAAAGACCTGGGCAGAAACTATAAATAGAACACTTCGTGAATTTTGGCTCATTTCCACCTTTTTCAAGACGGTTTTTGGAGCTTTTGGACTGATTTTTGAAGGGATATTCAAGGGGTTTCAGCGAGTTAAGTTGCTTGAGCTCTAATAATCCAATCTATGGTATTTTCTCGTTGTTTTATCATTTAATTAGTGGAAATTAGGGGTGAAAATGAGGAGTTAAGGCTTGGGATTTTGGAGAGTTTGATGTGAGGATTTAAGGGACCAAATGGTGTCAGATTTTGATAATTTCGTATGTATGGAATCGTGAGTGAATGGTCTGTCATGTTTTATAATTTTTGTCAGATTTTGAGAAATGGGCCCAGGGGCCGGATTGAGCCGATTTCGTGTTTGAGGTCTAATTTGGTTGTTTTTCTTGAGGAATTCATCATTTAGCGTATATTGATGGTATTGTACTGGTTGTGAATAAATTCTGAGCATTTGGAGGCTGAATCGAGGGGCAAGAGCATCGTGGAGTAAAGATATGATCGGATTGAGGTAAGTGACGATTGTAAATCTTCTCCTGAAAGTATGAAACCCCGAATTTTTATGTCATATGACTATCTTGAGGTGATTCACATCTAGGTGACAGGTGTGTGGGCATGCACCATTGAGGATTGCGACTTGGTTCGTCCTGTAGCAACTGTAAAGCTGAATATTTTGGTGAAACTATATGCTTCTTGAATGTTTTATAAAGAATTTCTGTAAATCAAGTTGGACGCGATGTTTGGTCCTTATATCAGTGTTGTTTGGACCCTTACAAGTCTTTTATTGCTTTCCTCTCATTGTTTTTTATTTAAAATTTTTACTCAGTCATGTTTAGACATATTTACTACATAACTCAGTCTCTATTACTCTATTTTGATGCATAATATAAATGTTGTTTGGACTGAATACTTTAATTTCTGAGAGCCCAAGAGGCTAGAGAGATTTATAACTAAGTGAGGCCGAGGGCCTGATTGTGATGATATTTATGAGTGAGGCTGAGGGATTGATTTTTTATTTATTTATGGGATCGGACTGCACGCTGCAACATATTTATTTTTGGGAGCAGGCGACACGTCGCAACATGTTTGATATAGTCCAAAGGGCTTCATTGATTTATGCCATGATTGGCTTGGTGTAGCACTTGGGCTGAAAGATCCCCTCCGAAGTCTGTACACACCCCCAGTGAGCGCATGTACCTACTGAGTGCGAGTGTCGAGTGCTGAGTGAATGGGAGGCATGAGTGATTATGAGGTTTGCCCGAGGGGCTGCATATGAGTGATGTTTTCCCGAGGGGCTGTATATAAGTGATGTTTGCCCGAGGGACTGTATATGAGTGATGTTTTCCCGAGGGGCTATATATGATTTATCATCTTCGCTCATGCTTGCATTGAGCCTTTATTTGAAAATTATTGAAAGATGTTTTTAAATGATTTTACTAGAAACAGGATTTAAACGAGCTGATTTGACTCAAACTCTGGTTTTAAAGTATGTCGTATTTTACTAAGTGTTTGTGATATGAACTATACTTTCATTTTTGCTCGTCACTACTTCTCAGTCTATATTTACTGTTGTTACTTACTGAGTTGGCGTACTCACTTTACTCCCTGCACCTTGTGTGCAGATCCAGGCATTTCTGGACACGGTGGCAGTTGTTGATTATTCAGTCGCAGATCCATCGGAGTTAGCAAGGTAGCTTCCTGGCAATCGCAACCTTGCTTTTCTCCCTCTTTATCCTCTCTTAGTGTCTTTGGTTATTTTCCGGGCTATTTTAGTCTTGATATTATCAGACAGTCGTTGTAGTTGCTCATGACTAGTGACACCATGATGTCAGACTGTTCTTTTTTGCACTTCTATTTTTAGTTGAACTCTTTTCGAAGGTTATATTATGAGTAGCTTTGAATTTATCTTCGGAAAATGAAATATCAATGTTTATTTTTGGTAATGTGACGGCTAGCCTAGTACCACGATAGGCGTCATCATCACGACAGGGTTAGTTCTGGGTTGTGACAAGTTGGTATCAAAGCCTAGGTTACATAGGTCTCACGAGTCATGAGCAAGTGTCTAGTAGAGTCTTACGGATCGGTATGACAACATCAATATCTATCTGCGAGAGGCTACAGGACATTTAGGATATACTTCCCATGTTTCTTTCCTTATCGGGCGACATTGATTCATATTGAAGGTAACTCTTTGAATTCCTTCCATACATTCATATGCGCACATGAGCGCTCGGTATCAGTTGTGCATCGATGACTTGTGATTTCCATGGTGAAGGTGCGAGATGTGATTTTGACATGTTGAAGATGGGCCAGCCTGGAGGACTTGAGGCTGGGATTTGGTTGTGACTTGAGTACTGAGATTTCGATTGTGTGAGCACGTGCATTTGGGACTTATATGTTCGTTTGTATCCTTATTGGTGGGAATTTTGACTGGATGACTATGTGGTGAGTATGATTTGATTGAAAGATGTGTTCAAATTGTTTGAATGTGACAAGAAGAGTTTGCTGGAGATGTAGCAAGGACTATTGGGTGTTTGACTTCTGTGTGGATTTGGCGTATGGCCTCGAGTTATGGGTGTGCTGAAGGACCTCTCATGTAGTTTAGTTGTGGAGTGAAGTAGATCTTCATGTTGTGCTATGAGTTCAGACTCTGGGAGATAAAGTGATTGTGTAATAGTTATGATTATGGAGGAGTGTAGGGAGATATCAGTTTGAGGCTAAGCAGGTGAGGTTATCTCCTACGGGGTGTCCTGAGGTGGTGTGATCCTTATGTTGTTTTGTAGTGAGTTCTCTTTTTACCAGTGAATGATATATGTTGCAATTTGAGTTTAGATCGCTCGTGGAAGTTGGCCTGACTATGGCAATGCTGAATGCGAGATTTGCAGATAATTTGAAGTATTAGATGGCTTGCGTTGTAAGAGCTTATGAAGGATTTAGTTGAACCTCACTGCGGTATTATGGCAGTAATGGAGTATGCGCATTGTGAGTTATTGTGTGTTTTTATCTATGGGTTTGATCCAAGTGGGGGAGTCTTCTGTCAACGAGTTAATTGCACGATTATGTGTTGTAGTGGTTTCGGTTAGGGGTAAAATGCTGAATCAGTTGTGACTATCGTGGTTGAGATTGAGGATGAATCGAGTAAGGGAATGTCTGGATACATATTGTATCACACTCTATGTGTATGTGGGAATCATGGAATAATTGAGTGGTTCGTTGTGAAGGATATAGTGTGTGAGGAGTAGGAGATTGCTCGGTTGCTGAGGAGTGTGGGTTACTCCCTTGGGTATTGGTGTGTGAATGGGGCACAGGTCGTTCTGTCTGTTTGGTAGGTTTAGTTGAGTTTTGAGCAGAGTAAATGACTCTCGAGAATGGTTCTAGTGGATTCAAGATTTATATGTAACAATTGGGAATCTTCAGGATGTGTATTTGGCTTGAAACTGAGATTTATACTGGAGAGTTTCAAGACTTGTGGAATTTCTATATCATTATGGATTCTACATTTCAGTATCAAGGAAGTGAAAGAATATCTTAAATTCATAGAAGGTCTCTTCTGAGTGAATGTCTCGGTTATGGTACTTTTGGAGGTTCTTAAGAAGGGATACAATGGTTTATGAACCTTAGGGTGGTGTAGTTTTATTCTAGGGTCTCGTGTGGTAAGTTTTGGTTAAGGTTAGTAGTGTTCTAGCAAGAAGAAGTATCAATTTGAAAGAAATTCGGAAGGAACTCGGATAATAGGAAAGCTTAGTTGTAGGTTGGATCTGCATGGTAATGTGTATGATCGGTTCTTTGGGGGCACATGACGTGGCGATTTTCTACAGGTGTTTTGTTGTGAGACTCTTGGGTTTTGACGGCCTGCGTAGCTTAGTTGAATTAGAGGAATTCAGTCCTGACAGTTTGGTTAAGTGCAAATGGGTTTCGGAGGGTTCATGATGGTCTCTACCATGGTTTGAGATGTATATTTGCTACTGGTGTGTGGGGCGTGAGGCATACTGTAATTTTCTCCAAGATGAAATCAAATGGAAAGTTCTTAGCTAATTGAGTATGTAGTTGCTTGCGAGTCAGAGTTGATTTTGAGATTTTTTTCGTATCTTTCATCTATTGGAATAATAGGTGTGGTGTGTGGTGAAGTATTGAGATTACAGGTGCTAGATCACAATGCAGTTTCGAAATAAAGGTCCTGAATTCTGAGGCAGCATGGATGGTCTCAAATGATCAGATAAATGATATTACTACTAGATATGGCTTGATGAGGGTGTAAGTTTCAGAAGAGGCACTGTGTTTTGATTTATAGATACTTCAATGGTGTGGCGACACTCTCCTAGTTGGTCGACAACGGATATTCAAATTTTTCCTTGTGGAACAAAAGGATTATAGGGGTATTCATTGTAGTATGATCATTTATTGGAGAATTACTAGACATTCAGGCGGCAGAGTTGAGATCGGATATGGTGATTCATGTGCTCTATGGATCTAGAGACTGGGAAGTCTAATGAGTAGATGATTTCATAGTTATGGGTTGTGAAGATGTAGCCAAGGTTAGTCAGAGGATAGTATGTGTTGTGATTCATTCATTGTGGACCTTCGGAGGGTTATTTGTCTATTGTGGATGGCCGTATTGATTTGGAGTTCATTATTAGGCCCAATTTGGATATGTTTTTTGCACCGGGTCGGATTTGTTGAGTCAGAACTGCTATTGTTGAGGGATATGCCATTCAGTTGTTGTTGAGTTTTTTCGTGTCCTGAAATGATTGATGAGTTACTTTTCTATGCTATGAGGAGTTGTGATTCGTTGGTCTTAGGCATACATGGAGCAGTTATATTGTGGTCTTAATGTCACGCCCTAAAACTGAGGGACGAGACCGGCACCTAATCGGATGATCCCGGTCAAGCAGACCTGGATTACCTTTCCTACCCAACGCATCACCGCGTGTTTATAATATACATTATTCCACATGAATTAGCAATTTAGAGTTTAAGCATGAATCCACTACTTGAGTTCATATTATCCTTTATCATTTCCACATTTTATAATCACAAAAGATTCAAATTTCCGATTCGGACCACGATTACTAGTAAGCACATTTACCGCCCAAAATGCATATATGTACAACCTACATCATGTCTACGGAGCCTCTAAGAATACTAAGGGTTTACACAATACTTGCCGGCAACAAGGGCCCGACTATACCTTAAAATACATAACATAGACAAAAAGAAAATGTAGATTACACACGGCCCCGAGAGGAAATGGGGCTCACTGGATCTGCTGAAGGTACAAATGGGAAACACCACTATCGGCGGTCTGAGCTACCTGTTGTGGAATCACCTACATCCATATAAAAGATGTAGCGCCCCCGGCAAAAGGGACCTTAGTACCATTGAATACTACTAGCATGTATGAACCAAGTTTATTCCAAGTAGAATCAAACAATACACAACTAGAAAGCAATTAGGGTAACCACAGAAGTACCACACAATTATACAGAAAACCACAATGAAGATTTCACAGTTACTTGTTTCAATTTCCCATCTGTTGCAGCGCGCAACTCGATCCCACCGTACATTCTCATCTCACCCTATTACCTCTCCACCCTTATTACTTCGTGTTGCGACGCGTAACCCGATCCTACCGTACATTATCATTTCACCCTTATTGCCTCTCCACCCTTATTGCTTCGTGCTGCGGCACGCAACCCGATCCCACCGTACGTTCTCATTTCACCCTTATTGCCTCTCCACCCTTATTACTTCGTGTTGTGGCACGCAACCCTATCCCACCGTACTTTCCCATTTCATAACAACAACACCAACAATTATATCACAAGGATATTTAGCATGAAGATCATAAGTTCATATCAACCAATAACTATGTGAAATCAAGGCACAATGATCCTTACCAATCAGCAATTCATATATGGCATTGCAACAATCATTTAACTCAATAAAATCAGCCCATGTTCACTTGCATTATTTACTACACAACATTGAGCACTTGGATACATTCAACACTTTATTTCATTATCGTTTCTTTTGTTTTGCAGCACATCCTCTCATACCGATGTATTCAACATTTAACGAGCTTTACACATGGTAGGATAAACACAAAAACTCACCCTTCAAAATCTCAATTAGCATGGTAGTTTACTTAAGAAAATCAGAGAATGAATTCATACCACTCGACATAGTAAGACAAACAATTCACATATGCTCAAGCAAGAATTTCATACCGTAAACTCGAACACCAACAAGGTAACTATACAAAGATTAATGTTTTCCATACATACCTTAAATTGGAATTCCCCTTTAATTTTCTACCACAATTCACCGGACCTTCTATCACCTTCAATATAATTCACAATGTGACATAATTGAAATTAGAAGTAGGAAAAATGATCATGTCTTGAACTCACTTGAGCATTCTATCAAACAGTAGGTGTTCCTTTAGATTAAATGGCCTCTTTTCAGTGAAAGATTACTCTAACCCATTTCCTTTTACTAGATTATGACTAGTTGGTTACATGCATGCAAGACTCCTACCCCCATCTTCATGAACTCACCTAACTATGTTTCACTTTAACAAAAATCTGGAAGTTAAGGTTGATGGGTTGGAAGCTTACCTCTTGTAGTGAAGAAAATAGTGTTCTACTTGATCAATTTCAGGCATGCGTAGTGTTGGAGGAACAAATTTGATGAAGTTGGAACTCTCTCTCCATAGAACCCACTCTCTCATCTCTCTAATTTATCAGAAAATGACCTTAAAATGAATGGGGTATGTGTTTTAATGAACTGGCGGTCGGGTATAAAATTAGAAATTTAACAGTCCCGAAGCAAAAATGTGGTCAGGAATTCGATTGCATTCCTACTATGTCGTCTGCATTCCTGTCACATAATTGGCCGCCAAATGGGCCTAAAAGAAAAGTAGACTGCCCAGGTATGCGACCACTACGCGGTCCACATACCTGTTATGCAATCGCATAGTGCGTCGCA
Organism: Nicotiana paniculata; assembly: GCA_005239505.1. Lineage (NCBI taxonomy): Eukaryota > Viridiplantae > Streptophyta > Magnoliopsida > Solanales > Solanaceae > Nicotiana > Nicotiana paniculata. The sequence continues at coordinate 117,007 of ML311406.1, forward strand.
TAACTCCCTCCGCAAAAGTCAAGGTGCAAGAATGTGACAACTATGCGGCCCGCATTCTTGAAATGTGATCGCATTCTGGGCCGCATAGTTGTCCTCCAAATGGATAGCTATGCGACCACTATGCGGTCCGCATACCTGATCTGCGATCGTATAGTGGACCGCAGACCTGCACAAATCTGGAAAATTATACCTTTTAAGTCCCCAGGTACTTTTTACTCAAAAAGGGTCCGTTTTAAGAATTTCTACAGTTATAACAACACGGGGACCTATTTGGGCATTATTTTTAGCCATAAAATTTTACGGGTTCTTACATTCTCCCCCACTTAAAATCATTCGTCCTCGAATGAAGATCGGGGAATCAATAGAGTAGGAAAACACAAAATAAGCCAACCCCCAAATTTTTACTAACTCCGATATTTCCTGAAAATTTTACCAGAGTTTCCTTTGTAATTAGGCCTATCTACCTGTCAGAGAGCCCCAGAAAAACATTTTAACAAATTCCACACATTTTCAGTTACTCTATCAACTTGTACATAGTCCGGTCATTTCAACAAGCTACATATAATTCGATTACTTCCACAAGCCTCACATAATTCGGTTAACTCCACAAATTTGCACATAACTCAACTGTTACAATGAGTTGTACATAATTCAGCTAATCACAACAACATATATATTCTTATGGCACAAATTTTGAGAAGTCATAATAGTAGGGTAATTAGGGGAGTGGAGTGTTCTTGCACAAAATTTAACACAATATATAATTGCTTAGGAATGACAACTTTCAAAACCACTACCAGACTTATTCAAACAAGTGCGGATATTCTCTTTCATTTCATTTTTCGCTTCCCACGTGGCTTCTTCGACTTGTTGACTCTGCCATAATACTTTAACAAACGTAATCTCTTTGTTTCTCAATCTACAGACTTGCCTATCAAGAATAGCAACTGGAACGTCTTCATATGACAACCCCTCATTAATTTCAACTGTCTCAACTGGTACAATGGCGGACGGATCCCCAATCACCTTCTTCAACATGGGCACATGAAACAATGGGTGCACTAATGACAGCTCAGGGGACAATTCCAGCCTATAAGCCACCTGTCCTATCCTTTGAGCAATCCTATATGACCCGACATACTTTGGGCTCAATTTCCCTTTCTTCCCAAACCGCATCACTCCCTTCATGGGAGACACCTTCAAGAATACCCAATCATCGACTTGAAACTCCAAATCTCTTCGAAGAACGTCCGCATAGGATTTCTGATGACTCTGAGCGGTTTTCATCCTTTCCTGAATAACCTTAACTTTTTTCATAGCTTGGTGCATAAGATCCGGCCCTAACAGTTCCGCCTCGCCAACCTCGAACAATCCAATCGGAGACCTACATCTCCTTCCGTGCAATGCCTCAAATGGGGCCATCTGAATACTAGCATGGAAACTGTTATTATAAGTAAATTCTATTAGAAGCAAGTGATCATCCCAGCTACCTTTTAAATCTAATACACAAGCCCATAACATATCTTCAAGCATCTGAATGGTCCGCTCTGCCTGCCCATCAGTCTATGGATGTAATGTTGTGCTGATATTTACCAGCGTACCCAAACCTTGCTGAAATTTCTTCCAAAAGTTAGTTGTGAACTCCCCTCGATCCAGGATAATAGATACTGGAGTGCTATGGAGTCTGACTATTTCCTTGATATACGACTGAGCGTATTGTTCCGCAGTATCGGTGGACTTGACTAGAAATAAGTGAGTTGATTTCGTGAGTCGATCCACTATTACCCAAACAGAGTCGAACCTACGTGGAGTGGGAGGTAACCCCACCACAAAGTCCATATTGATCATCTCCCATTTCCACATTATTATTTCCATAAGTTGTTCCAACCCACTGGGCCTCTAATGCTCGGCCTTCACTTGCTGACAATTCGGACACCTAGCCACAAAGTCTGCCACACCCCTCTTCATACCCTTCCACCAATAAATCTTTTTCAGATCATGATACATCTTCGTAGAACCTGGGTGTACTGAATACCTGGAATTGTGAGCCTCTACCATTACCCTTTCCCAAAGATCATCCACGTCCAGAACACACAGCCTCCCTTGGCACAGCAAAACACTGTCATCATTGCCGTGTGAAAATGTTGTAGTTTTATGATTCATATTTGCCTCTCTCAACTGTACCAATGCTGGATCTCTGAATTGATTTTACTTGATTTCTGTTACAAGTGAAGATTCTGCTCCATTACACACCACGACATCCCCTTCGTCTGAGGTCAAAAGACAGACCCCCAAACTAGCCAACTGATAAACCTCTCGAGCCGAAGGCCTTTGACCTGCTTTCAAATGAGCCAACCTACCCACGAATTTTCGACTAAGAGCGTCGGCTACCATATTCGCCTTTCCCGGATGGTACAAAATATTCATATCATAATCCTTGAGCAACTCTAACCACCTCCGCTACCTTAAGTTTAACTCCTTCTGCTTGAATAAGTATTGAAGACTCTTGTGGCCTGTGAACACGTCCACATGGACCCCATAAAGATAATGCCACCATATTTTCAATGCAAACATGACCGCCGTGAGCTCCAAATCATGCGTCGGGTAATTCTTTTCGTGATTCTTGAGATGCCTAGAAGTATATGCTATTACCTTACCACATTGCATCAATACACACCCCAAACCAACCCTCGAAGCATCACAATACACCACAAACCCTTCTGAACCTTCTGGCAAGGTCAACACTGGCGTAGTAGTCAATCTCAATTTGAATTCCTGAAAACTCTTTTCACAAGAATCGGAAAACTGGAACTTAACCGCCTTCTGTGTCAGCTTAAACAATGGGGAGGCGAGGGTAGATAATCCCTTCACGAACCTCCGATAATACCCATACAAATCCAAGAAACTGCGAATCTCTGTCGGGGTCGTTGGCCTAGGCCAATCCTTTGGAATACCATTCCAACCCCGATATCAATTTTTCCACTGCCAGCCAAAATCACCAAATTTTCAACTTTCGCCAGTTCAAACGTAATTCTACCACAGACCTCCAACTCACTTTCCGGACACCCTCCAAAGTCAAAAGTCACCCAGCAGAGCTAACGGAACAATCAGAAATCCAATCCGAGGTCAATTACTCTATAGTCAAAACCTTGTAAATCCTTTCTTGTTTAAAGCTTCTAGCTGTGAATCATTCCTCCAAATCAATTCCGAATAAACTGAAAACCAAAGTCGATGATTCACATAAGTCAATAATACATCATACGGAGCTACTCGTGCCCTCAACAATCGAGCGAAGTTTAATTGCTCAGAACGACTGGTCGGGTCGTTACATCCTCCCCCACTTAAACACACGTTCATCCTAGAACGTGCCAAGATTTGTTCTTAAAATCATCAATCTGCCGCATAACCTTACCATGCACATACCCCGGGAGTGATCCCACGTCACCCTATCCCATATAGGTCTGATAACACAACATAACTGAATGTTCCTAATTTAACTCGGCACATAAGCCTTAGAATCCGATTTCTACATCCGATAGTCTTATAAGATCAGAATCTCGCATCCACACACTGTATGAGTCTGAACACATGTATCAAGCCATAGTCATAACCCAAGTTGAAATCACATGATATACCACATAATTCAAACACTCATAGTGATAATTTCTAATCATAGTAGCTGCTCAAACAACCCAATGCCGGTAATACACCTTTTATCAAACAAAGCCCTGTCTTAACACCTTCATATACTGCTAAATGATGAAGGAAACACGCGGAAACCCGTAACCATTCGTCGAATCAACAAGTTTTGAAACTCCCTCTCCTCCGATAGGAACTATGGAAAATTACCTAAGCCGACTCCAGATATTATCCTTCCAAATATTCCACACAAAAAAAAAATAATAGCACCTATTCTAGGTACGATGACCTCATCCCATCTAACATAATCCTTCTAGTGACATGACATATCAATACAACTTAAAGCGTGCACAAAATAGCAACATTCCAAATGTACTCAACCCTAAAAATGCCTCAAATGAGATGATTGTTCTGCCAGCTTAATAAGTACCATCACAACACCATGCTAAGAGCTAAGCACAAACTGGAGAACCAAAACACATGAATCCAACACAAAGGATCATATCTCAACATAAATTTGTTGCGATGCATGACCCCATCCAAATGTTGGTCCATATTATATACCTCGCTTCGCCTTGCTCAAAATGAATAACCACGCAAAATTCGACATCAAGTACCCAAGTGCAATACCATAACCACATAGAATCAGATGATATGATGCCATACAAAACCCGAAAGAACATAATCAATATGCCCTCAATCATGCAATAACCAATTACTCATTTCACACAAATTCCGCTATAAGTGTAAAAACCCGTAAAATTTTATGGCTAAAAATAATGCCCAAATAGGTCCCCGTGTTTTTATAACTGTGGAAATTATTAAAACGGACCCTTTTTGAGTAAAAAGTACCCCGGGCTTTAAAAGATATAATTTTTCAGATTTGCGCAGGTCTGCGGTCCACTATGATCGCAGATCAGGTATGCAGACCGCATAGTGGTCGCATACCTGGACAGTTTGCTTTCCATTTTGAGGACATCTATGCGCCCCAGAATGCGATCCCATTTCATGAATGCGGGCCGCATATTTGTCGCATTCTTGCACCTTGACTTTTGCGGAGGGAGTTATCCGACGCATTATGCGATATCATAATAGGTATGCGGACCGCATAGTGGTCACATACCTGGGAAGTCTACTTTTTTTTTTGGCCCATTTGAGGGCTAATTATGCGACAGGAATGCGGACCGCATAGCAGGAATATGATAACATTCCTGACAGCATTTCTGCTTCGGGACTGTTAAATTTCTAATTTTATACCCGACCCCTAGTTCATTAAAACACATACCCCTTTCATGTTAAGCTCATTTTCTGATAAATTAGAGAGAGAAGATAGTGGTTTATAGAGATAGAGAGAGTTCCAACTTCATCAAATTTGTTCCTGCAACACTACTCAGGCCTGGAATTGATCAAGTAGAACACAATTTTCTTCACTACAAGAGGTAAGCTTCCACCCCATCAACCTTAATTTCCAGATTTTTGTTAAAGTGAAACATGGTTAGGTGAGTTCATGAAGATGGGTGTAGGAGTCTTGCATGCATGTAACCAACTAGTCATAATCTAGTAAAAGAAAATGGGTTAGAGTAATCTTTCACTAAAAAGAGTCCATTTAATCTAAAGGAACACCTACTGTTTGATAGAATGCTCAAGTGAGTTCAAGACATGATCATTTTTCCTACTTCTAAGTTCAATTATGTCACATTGTGAACTAGATTGAAGGTGATAGAAGGTCCGGTGAATTGTGGTAGAAAATTAAAGGGGAATTCCAACTCAAGGCATGTATGGCAAACTTTAATCTTTGTATAGTTACCTTGTTGGTGTCCGAGTTTACAGTATGAAATTCTTGCTTGAGCATATGTGAATTGTTTGTCCTGCTGTGTCGAGTGGTATGACTTCATTCTCTGATTTTCTTAAGTCAATTACCATGCTAATTGAGATTTTGAAGGGTGACTCTTTGTTCTTATCCTACCATGTGTAAATCTCGTTAAATGTTGAATACATCGGTATGAGAGGATGTGTTGAAAAACGAAAGAAACGATAATGAAATAAAGTGTTGAATGTATCCAAGTGCTCAATGTTGTGTATTAAATAATGAAAGTGAATATGGGCTGATTTTATTGAGTTAAATAATTATGGCAACACCATATATGAATTGTTGATTGGTAAGGATCATTGTGCCTTGATTTCACAATGGGATCGGGTTGCACGCCGCAACACGAAGTAATAAGGGTGGAGAGGCAATAAGGGTGAAATGAGAACGTACGGTGGGATCGGGTTGCAAGCCGCAAGACGAAGTAATAAGGGTGGAAAGGAAATAAGGGTGAAATGAGAATGTATGATGGGATCGGGTTGCGCGCCGCAACACGAAGTAATAAGGGTGGAGAGGTAATAAGGGTGAGAAGAGAATGTACGGTGGGATGGAGTTGCGTGCCGCAACAGATGGGAAAAATTGAAACAATTAACTCTGAAATATTCATTGTGGTTTTCTATATACTTGTGTGGTACTTGTGTGGTTACCCTAATTTCTTTCTAATTGTGTATTGTTTGATTCTACTTGGAATAAACTTGGTTCATAGATGCTAGTACTATTCAATGGTACTAACGTCCCTTTTGCCGGGGGTGCTACATCTTTTATATGGATGTAGGTGGTTCCAAAGCAGGTAGCTCAGACCGCCGATAGTGGTGTTTCCCCTTTGTACCTTCAGCAGATCCGGTGAGCCCCATTTCCTCTCGAGGCCGCGTGTAATCTACATCATTTTTTTTTGTATATGTTATATATTTTAAGGTATAGCCGGGGCCTTGTTTCCGGCAAGTATTGTGTAAACCCTCAGTACTCTTAGAGGCTCTGTAGACATGATGTGGGTTGTACATATATACATTTTGGGCGGTAAATGTGTTTACTAGTAATCGTGGTCCGAATCAGAATTGTTGAATGTTTTGTGATTATCAAATGTGGAAATGATAAAGGATAATATGAACTCAAGTAGTGGATTCATGCTTAAACTCTAAATTTCTAATTGATGTCGAATAATGTATATTATAAACACGGGGTGATGCGTTTGGTAGGAAAGGCAATCCAGGTCCGCTTGACCGGATCATCCGGTTAGGCGCCGGTCTCGTCCCTAGGTTTTGGGGAGTGACATACTTGGTATCAGAGCCTAAGGTTTTTAAAAGTGTCCTAGGATGTCTCGGAGCCGTATCTAGTAGAGTCGTTCTTATCGGTGTGTTGTCGACCACATCTATAATTAGAGGGATGCATGGACATTTAGGAAAATACCCTTTCATTGTTACTCTGTATCGTGCGATGAAGTGGAAGGTGAAAACATATTTATCTAACCCATGCATTGTTCTAATTTTCAGTACATGGCACCCAAGAAGAGAGCCCGACTAGGCCCAGAGGCCAATGCCACCCCAGGAGTGGCCGTGAATTCCTTATCTGATGGTGCAGGTGAGAATGATTCCCCGACCCTGAATCTACCTGACTCTTCCATCCCAGGCCGGGATATTCCTATTCCTGCTCCAGCGGAGGGTGCTACAGTCCCTCCCGCTGATGTTCCTGATTCTTCTTCAGTCCCAGCATCTGGTCCCGGTATTTTTGATGGGGACCTCAGAGGAGCTATTCAGATGTTGACTAAGCTAGTGGCCTCCCAGGCCCAAAGATCACACGTTTCCCCTGCATCCTCTTGCGAGCAAGGGGATTCTTCAAGTTCCAGAGTCAACCAGTTTCTGCGGTTAGCCCCTCCAGAGTTCACAAGCACCGACCCAGAGACTGATCCTCAGGAGTTCATTGATGAGATGTGTAAGACCCTTCGGGTTATGAAGGATACAGAGACCGAGGGGGTTGAGTTGGCTTCCTATCAGTTAAAGGGATAAGCGTATTCGTGGTTTGAGATGTGGGAGGGGTCCCGTGAGGAGGGGAGCCCTCCGGAAAAGTGGGATGAGTTTGTTGATGCATTCATGGATCATTTATTTCTTGCCGAGACTATGCCAGCCCACGCTATAGAGTTTGAGGCCCTTAAACAGGGCAAACTGAGTGTGTGGGAGTACCACATAGAGTTCGTGCACATGTCCAAATATGCCATCCACATGATGCCGACTATGGAGGCCAGAGTTCGACGGTTTGTGCAAGGCCTTGGTCCCTTGGTTGTTAATGAACTGCTACAGCTGCCTTGCATTCGGATATGAATTATGGGAAGATCGTGGGATTCGCCCAGGACACAGAGGCTTGGAAGTTGAAGATTAGAATGGAGAGGGAGAGTAGTAGTAGGTCCCGGCCAGCGGGCAACCCTGGGAGTTCAGTTGAAGTAGGGAGATTGGTCCTTGGGAGAGGGCCATCAGGGCCATCCCAGTCCTATGCTCAGTCCTCAGCCAGTGCCCCGTCACCAGGGCACAGTTATCAGTGGGGAGGTCACTTTGGACCAGGTTCATATAGCAGAAGGTTCCATCAGTCGGGTCGTTCAGGTGGGACGTTCCAGCAGCAGCGGAGGGTCCCATGCCCTAAGTGTGGGTGGTCCCATTCTGAGCCTTGTTACTTGGATATATCGGTGTGCTATAGATATAGAGAGAGAGGTCATATCCAGCGAGACTTCCACGCACCCGTCAGGGCGTGGGTAGAGGTACTGCTCAGTCATCCAGCTCTTCAGCCGCTACATCTTCAGCACGCCCTCCAGCTCCAGCAGGGCGAGATATAGCTAGGGGTGGAGCACGGGGTCAAGGGGGACCCAGACGATTCTATGCTTTGAGTGATCGCCAGAGTGCGGAGGCTTCCCCAGATGATGTCACATGTATTGTCACTATTCAGTCACATGATGTTTATGCTTGTATTGATCCCGTTTTTTTCTTTGTCATATGTTACTCCATTTATTGCTTCAAGTTTTGGGATAAAATCCGAACAGCTTCACGAGCCGTTCTCTGTGTCGACTCCGGTTGGTAATTCTATTACGGCCGTGCGAGTCTATAGAAATTGTGTTGTCACGGTGCGTGGTCAGGATACCACGACCGATCTTATTGAGTTAGAAATGGTAGATTTTGATGTAATTATAGGGATGGATTGGCTCTATTCGTGCTTTGCTAAACTCGACTGCCGAACCAGGATTATGAGGCTTGAGTTTCCTAACGAATTAGTTATCGAGTGGGAGGGGAATAATGTTGTGCCAAGGGGTAGATTTATTTCCCACGTTACAGCCTCAAAGATGATCAGAAAAGGGTGCATCTACCATTTGGTCCGGGTTGCGGACACCACTTCAGAGGTGCTTGCTCTTGAATATGTGCCTGTTGTGAATGAATTTCTTGAAGTATTTCTGGGCGAGCTTCCTGGGATTCCAGAGAGATCGATTTCGGGATTGATGTATTTCCGTATACGCAGCCAATATCTATTCCACCTTACCAAATGGCGCCAGCCGAATTGAGAGAGTTAAAAGAGCAATTGAAAGATCTATTAGAAAAGGGTTTCATACGGTCAAGTGTGTCATCGTGGGGCGCACCGGTTTTTTTTGTCAAAAAGAAAGACGGATCGCTTCGGATGTGTATTGATTATCGGTAGCTCAACAAGGTCACTATCAAAAACAAATACCCATTGCCCCGGATAGATGATTTGTTCGATCAGTTGCAAGGTGCTAGGTTCTTCTCAAAGATTGATTTGCGGTCCGGGTATCACTAGTTAAAAATCAGGGAGCAGGATATTCCTAAGACTGCCTTCAGAACTCGATATGGGCACTTCGATATGTCTTTTGGGCTAACCAACGCCCCAACAGCTTTTATGGATCTTATGAATCGAGTTTTCAAACCGTTTCTTGACTCCTTTGTGATTGTCTTCATTGACGACATCCTTGTTTATTCGCGAAGTCAGGAAGATCATGCTACTCACCTCAGGGGTTCTGCAGACTCTTCATCAGCACCAGTTGTATGCAAAGTTTTCAAAATGTGAATTTTGGCTAGAATCAATTGTCTTTTTTGGCCATGTTGTTTCCAGGGAAGGGATTCAGGTTGATCCCCAAAATATTGCAACGGTAGAAGTTTGAGTAGGTTCGAAGTTTCATTTATGACGCGTGTATAAAATTTGAGGTCATTCGGACGTAGTTTGGTAGGTTTCGGCGTCGTTTGCGGAATTTGGAAGGTTACAGGTTCTTAGGCTTGAATCCGAGAGTAATTTGGCATTTTGACGTTGTTTTGAGTGATTCGAAGGTTCGACTAAGTTCGTATGTTGATATATTACTTGTTGGTATTATTGGTTAAGTTCCTGACGATCTCGGGTGAGTTTCAAGTGGTTACTGGATCAATTTTGGACTTAGGAGATGGCTGAATCTGCTGGTGTTTGAGGCTGCTGGTGTTTTCCAAACCTGCGGATGGGGAGCTGTAGGTGCGAGGTCGCAGGCTCGCGTGGGAGTTCGCAGGTGCGGACAGTGTTGAGGTAGGCTAGGTCCGCAACTACGTAGGGGAGGTTACATCTTCTAGCCCGTAATAGCGAGTAGTTGCCCGCAGATGCGAAGAAGAAGAGGTCAGGTAGTGGCCGCAGGTGCGAGGTCTTATCTGCACCTGCGAGGGGCGCGGATGCAGATGCAGATTTGGAACACAAGTGTGAAGTTGGGGGTTTTAGTGACTTTCCACATTTGTAGAGGATTTTTTACGCAAATGCGAAACCGTAGGTGTGGTTATTGCGTTGCAGGTGTGAAAGACCTGGGCAGAAACTATAAATAGAACACTTCGCGAATTTTGGCTCATTTCCACCATTTTCAAGTCAATTTTTGGAGCTTTTGGAGTGATTTTTGAAGGGAGATTCAAGGGCTTTCAGTGAGGTAAGTTGCTTGAGATCTAACACTCCTATCTATGGTGTTTTCCCGTTGTTTTATCATTTAATTAGTGGAACTTAGGGGTGAAAATTAGGGGTTAAGGTTTGGGATTTTGGTGAGTTTGATGTGAGGATTTGAGAAACCAAACGGTGTCGGATTTTGATAAATTTTGTATGTATGGACTCGTGAGTGAATGGGCTTTCAAGTTTTGTAATTTTTGTCGGATTTGAGACGTGGGGCCGGGTTGAGCCAATATCGGGTTTGGGGTCTAATTTGGTATTTTTTTCTGGTGGAATTCACTCCTTTAGCGTATATTGATGTATTGTAATAGTTGTGAATAGATTCAGAGCATTTGGAGGCCGAATCGAGGGTCAAGAGCATCGTGGAGTATAGATTTGACCGATTTGAAGTAATTAACGATTGTAAATCTTGTCCTGAGGGTATGAGACCCCAGATTTTGTGTCATTTGAATTTTTTGAGGTGACGCACATGCTAGCTGATGGGCGTGTGTACATGCACCGTTGGGGATTTCGACTTGGTTCGTCCTGTAGTAACTGTAAAGCTGAACATTTTGTTGAAACTATATGCTTCTTGCGTGTTTTAGAAATAATTTATGTAAATAAGGCTGGATGCCATGTTTGGGCCTTATGCCAGTGTTGTTTGGACCCTTAGAGATCTTTTCTTGCTTTCCTCTCATTCTTTTTTATTGAAAATTTATACTCAGTCATGTTTATACATATTTACTGCATAACTTAGTCTCTATTACTCTATTTTGATGCATCATATAAATGTTGTTCAGACTGAATACTTTGATTTCTGAGAGCCCGAGAGGCTGAAAAGGTTTATGATTGAGTGAGGCCGAAGGATTGATTGTGAGGATATTTATGAGTGAGGCTGAGGGCCTGATTGTTTGTTTATTTAGGGGATCAGGCTGCACGCTGCAACATATTTATTTATGGGATTGGGCTTGCACGCTGCAACATGTTTATTTATAGGAGTGGGCTGCACGCCGCAACACTTTTGATATAGGCTGTGGGCCTCATTGATTTATGCCATGATTGGCTTGATATAGCGCTTGGGCTGAAGGAGCCCCTCCGGAGTCTGTACACACCCCTCGTGATTGCAGGTACCTACTGAGTGCCGAGTATTGAGTGAATGGGAGGCATGAGTGACTGTGAGGCATGAGTGATTGTGATGTTTGCCCGAGGGGTTGTATAAGAGTGATGTTTGTCTAAGGGGCTGTATAAGAGTGATGTTTGCCCGAGGGGCTTGCATTGAGCCTTTGTTTGTAAACGGTTGAAAGATGTTTTTGAATGATTTTACTGAAAACTGGATTTAAACGAGCTTATTTGACTCAAACTCTGGTTTTAAAGTATGTCGTGTTTTACTAAGTTTTGTGATATGAACTATACTTGTATTTTTGCTCGTCACTACTTCTCAGCCTATATTTACTGTTGTTACTTACTGAGTTGGCATACTCCCGTTACTTCCTGCACCTTGTTTGCAGGTCCAGGCGTTTCTGGACACGATAGCGGTTGTTGATTATTCAGTTGCAGATCCATCGGAGTTAGCAAGGTAGCTGTCTGGCGATCGCAGCCCTGCTTTTCTCCCTCTTTATCCTCCCTTAGTTGTCTTTGGTTATTTTCCAGACTATGTTAGTCTTGATATTATCAGACAGTTGTAGTAGTTGCTCATGACTAGTGACACCCCGATGTCGGGTTTTTCTTTTCCGCACTTCTATTTTTAGTTGAACTCTTTGCGAAGGTTATATTATGAGTAGCTTTGAATTTATCTTTGGAATATGAAATATCAATGGTTCCTGGTAATGTGTCGGCTGACCTAGTACCATGATAGGCGCCATTACGACAAGGTTAGTTTTGGTTCATGACAATAATGGTACAAGTTTTAGCATTCTCGTAAATGAGCAAAATATGGATAGTATGTTTTTATTATTGGCACTAGCAGATCCAGGAATTCAAAGCCATGGGTGCTCGCCGCTAAAAGTTTCAAAAGAAGAGGAAAAATAAATTTAGTGATGAGTGCATTTAAATTTTAATTTTTTTTTTGATAATTGCATATGTAAATCTATGAAGTCGGGTCAAAGGTAATGAGTTATTAAGCACCTAAAAAATTCCATGTAGATCAGCTACTGATTGTTGGTAAATTACCAAACACAATTGAAATAAATAACATGAAATATACATAAAACGCATGTACCCAGATGCGCATGTATAATTAAACGATATTTTTACCTTTCTGTGAAACTGAAGAAATATTTACTAGACTGGACCAAATCCCTAAACAAGATCAATATTTTATCATCTTGGAATTTGTAATTTTTTGTTATTTTTATATTATAATATAAACTCAACTTTTGAATATTATTCATATTATTTTAAAAAGTTTATTTGTATTAATACAAGGGACACGCATAACGCGAGTATATTAAGAATAGTTCTCGAAAAAGTGTAACGAGTCCAATAGTATTTCGCACTTACTGAATTAAAATATTGGTTCCGCTTTTTGGTAAGAAATCTAGGTTTTGAGCTCGAAAGCTTGTGGTAATAATAAAAGTTCAAACCTTTAAGTAGAACAAAATTGTCAACTGCAATGTATATGCTTCTTCAATGATCATCTAGAAGTTATGTCCGTTGTACATATTCCAACACTAGCATGTTTGGAAAACTTTTTGGGGAATAATTTTTAGATAAAACGTATCTGACTGGTTGTTTCCGAAAGACCTTTTGTTTTTTTACCAGCCAAAAAATAACAAAAAACTTTTTTCAAGAAATGCACGAATAAATACTCCAGCAAACTTTTCACACAATTTCACAAACAGTTCTAGATAACTTTTCACTTGTCTAGAAAAGCATGGTTTGCCAAATCTGTGAAAGGCATGTCTATGGTTGAGGTACTCATAACATATTTCTAGAATCCCTACAATTTATGCAGACGTACTTATCTGGGGTTACTCTGGTTACGACTTGTCACGTTCAGTTTATTGTGATAGAGAGTGGCACATTTTAATTAGTGACAGAAAATGGAAAAGAAATGAAGTAGGAAATCAAAATCGATAAAGTACAAACTTCTCTTTTATCTATTTAGGTTGTTGCCTTTAGCTGTTTGAGGCAAACACATCAACCCACTTGGGTCTAAACAAGGTGAAGACAAACAAAGAGCTTTTAGCTGTTTGTCTAAAATCAATAAGATGATGTTTCTCATTCTCTGCCGAAAAATTGGACTCTTTTGAAGTCTAAAAATCTTAATCACAGATAATTACCGTTTCATTTTATTACTTTCTCTATGCCAGTTTATGTAAAATTATTTTTTTTTTGGTCCGTTCCAAAAAGAATGACTATTTTCTAAATTTGGTAACAATTCAACTTAAACTTATAATTTTACCCTTAATGAGAAGTCTTTATAACCACACAAATACTCTGGCCCCTTTTTGAATTGTTTAGGACCACAAATTCTAAAAATCTTCATTTTTTTAAATTCCGTGTCCAATCAAACAAGTTCACATAAATTTGAATGAAGGGAATATATAACATGATTACTCGTCAAACATCTGGACTACAATTTTAAAAACAACTTTTATTTATTTAAATGTAAAAATCTTCAAAATAGTTCACAAACTCTGTCAAAGTGTTAGATATTTCAACTCTCATACGCTGAACTCCCCTTTAATTTTTGAATGGACGAAAGTTACTCTATCTTCAAAAAAAATTTGAGAAAACTACTGATCGTATTCACGGAGCAGCCTTGATTACGATTAGAAAAGTCTTGCATCATATCATACTACAAGTGGGAAGTAATAAAATTATAAGATGAATTATGAAAATAACCTTAAATTGTTGATGGACATTAATACCCATAAAATGTTGGACGTTTTAACCCATTTTACATATATTATTCCCTTGGCATTGACGTATAAAAACGTAAAATTTGTTATCATATCATTCATATTATACTTAAAGTGCTATGCAATGAAATTAAAAGCTAAATTATTAAAATAACCTTAAGTTGTTGATGGACATTAATACCTATAAATGTTGGACGTTTTTGCCCATTCAACATATATTATTCCCTTGGTATTAACATACAAAAATGTTGTTTACCCTCAAATTCGGATAACAATTAAACTTATATTGTTGTTTTAAGGATATGTGATTTCGTACAATACCAATTGATAAACAAGAAAATAAATTGATGAATTAGACAATAAAATAAATCAAACCAGTATGTAAGCGAAGCCTTGACCTCGATTTGGGATAGTCTCGAGGTGGAATAGTAAGAACAGTTAATGATAAAGCAACTATGATGAACAGTAAGTGAAATATCAAGAAAGTAATGAGTGTATATATTGTTATCAGTGAACAATGTTGAATACAAATGAATGGAATTCCTCTTTATATAATAGAGGAGTCATAAATAAGGTACACTTATAATTATAGTAGGAAATAATATTAACATCTGATTAACCGCTGTAGATTGACCCGTTCCGAGATTCATACCATGATCCTCGACTAATCGCGGATATCTCGCCCTTTCCGTTATTAAGCTATATCGTTGTCACTTCGGAGTCTGTCTCTTTCTGGCCTCGATTATAGATGTCGACCTCAGTCTGAAAAGAGGCTTCGATTTCGAACTCAATGTCCTAGCTCTTTGACAAAATAGTGAAATCGAGTAGCCCAATTTCTACCGTATACAGACAGTTCCCTCGTTTCTTAGAGTATAATGATAAGAAACGACTTGAACCTCAATTTTTTGCATACCTTGATAGTGATGTCATCCTCGTGACGTAAGCGACGGAGGTGACCGAAACGTCCCGTCGGCCCAGCTCCCCAAACCATTAATGCTTTTCAGTGGACGGTCGGCCATTGACGCCACCCAATCGTCGCCGTAACCCTATAAATAGAGACTCTTTTGTTGAATCAAACTTTTATTTTTACCTTCATCAAATTCTCTATGTCTCTCAAACTCACTCCATCTTTTCTCATCACCCGTTGAGTCAGTTTCAAAACACCTAGCTCCGCCTCTTTCTACCTAAATCCATGGCGAAAACCTCAAAAACCGTTCCTCAAAAGGACAAAGCTTCATCCTCTTCTTCCCGGCCGGCCGGTGACAAAACGCCGGTGGAACCGCTCCCTCATGAGTATGTTCCTAGCCCTTGTGTCTTAAAATCCGACTTCAAAGTCGAGAACCCCCTATCGATTCCTGGACGATTTGAGCATGTGTCGAGATATATCTGCTCGATAACAACGGTCCATCTCGAGGCAGTGAAGAGAGATTGTAACTGGGGTGCCGATGTCGTGGTACAGATCCCCGCCCCTGAAGAGAGTATTACCACACATGTGGGGGAGTTTCTAAGTGAAGTGTTTACACTTACCCCTTCACATTGGGTCCTCTCGACCCATTTATCATCGAATTCTGCAAGAGGTATCAGGTCACCCTAGGCCAGGTTCACCCCTCGTTCTGGCGTATTGTGATCATGCTCCGCTTTTTCTTCCAGCAAGGTCGAGGGGATGCAGTTCACTCTCAGCCACCTCATGCAATTATATCGACCCCGACTTTTTTGAGGGTTGATCAAGCTCCAACGTCGAGAAACAAAGGCTTTGTTCTCGAGCGTCGATGAGGACAAAGACTGTGGTTAGATGAGCCGGTTCGTATGGGTAAGGACCTGCGACCTCATCCCAGAGTAGAAACTACCATTCCCCGAGAAGTGGAACCCCGATCGTAAGTAACATCTTAATCAATTAGTCTTTGCATTCCCGTTTTTCTTTATGTAACATTATTATTTTTCATGCAATGGTTGCTTGGATGCCTATTGTGGTTCCTGACCTCGAGGACTGGGTTTGGAAGTTAGCTTTAACTTCATCATATGCCGAGCGTTGCTGGCTTGACTTGGAAAAGGGAAAATGGAAGGCAAAGAATCATGGTGAGTGTTTTCTTCCTTATTTCCGAGGCACTCCACATATTTCTCTTTCTCACTAAGCTTCTTTTTGTGCAGGCCTGAAAAGGACGTGATCTTGAAGCCCCCAAGCGGCAAGGAAGAGGCGAAGTCCCAGGTTCTGAAGCTGGGGAAAGTTAACAAGAGGAAGAGGGTCTCGGAGTCCGAGGACCCCCAACCAAAAAGGCTCCAAATCAAAGACACAGGGAAAATATCATCCCTCTGACTATAGAGTCGGTCCAACAGCTGAGGGAAGAAAAAGAGAAATATTAGGGCGATGACTCGGCGCTGGTGATCGAGACCCGGCCTGGTGATGAGGAGGCATCGAAGAAAGATACGGGCAAAGCCCCCAAATCGCCCGAGGTCGAGATCGTCCCTCAACCAGAAACAGACATATAGGAGGGGGCCGGTTCTAAGACCCCCAGGGTTGAACAGAGCGCCCCGAGCGATGCGCTCGGGGCTATGACAGCAGGTCACTCTCCTTCTCTACCGGCCTTTTCCGGGAAGGCTATAAGAGATGCTCGGGCTCTAAGGACCCCTAACTTAGGCGGAGTCCCCAGTGAAGAGGATCCCTTTCGGGGTAGCTTTACCGGGGTCGATGATGCCGTTGACCTCAATGATGCGTCTACCCTCTTCGAAGAGGCCCAACGACTTTTTTCTCGAGTAAGTGTTAATCTCCGTCGTTGCAGTTTTTATTTTCTTTTTTCTTCCTTCAACCTAACTTATATATTTCTTCTCACATAGGCTTTTACCAAGTCTCGGGCCGACTTGAGCCAATGTAAGGCCGAGTTTCAGAGGTTCTCCGAGGAGAGGAATGCATTAAAGCTCCTCTGTGGGCAAAAGGATGAAGAGCTTAGGGACCTTGGAGCAGATCTGGACAAGCTCTGTCAGGAGGAGACCGTGCTGAACGAGAAGGTAAATGCCCTTTTGAAAAAATACGGGCTTGACCTGAAGGTGGAGGCTAACATTTTGATGTCTCAGTTATAGCAGAAGATTGAAAGGATCGAGATGTTCTGGGGGGGAAGTTGATCAGGTTAAAGACGACTTCCATCGGTGGAAAGAGAATATGGACCGCCTTGTTGCGGAAAAAATAGGCTGCCTCAGTCAAACTGTCATCGGCCGAAGTTCAACTTCGGAGCATTAAAGAGAAGAGCTCAGCCCAGGCCAAAAGGATCGAAGAACTTGAGGCCGAGCTTGCTGACCCCAAGGTGGAGGTCGAAAAGGCGAAGGTCTTAGCTGACAAGTCCATAGCTGTGCACCTGGATGATGTCGAGGTTGCCCAAACTTAGCTAAGGGAGGCCACCAATCGAGTGCGATGGAGTAATGATATGGATAAGTTCCAATCTCGGAGGGAGACTCTCGAGGAAATCCATGCTCGAGGATTTTTAACCTCTCCGAGGAGATAGCTCAAGATAAGGTACTCGAAGCCGATGCCAGGTTGCTTGCCTCCTCCGATGATGACGATGATGATGAAAGCAGCCAAGGTGGGTTTGATAATGGCGAGGGGCCCGAAGAAGAAGCTTCCCCCGAGGAAGAAGTCAATCCCGGGCATAGTTAGGATTTTATTATTTCCTTTCTCTTTTTGTAGGACCCTTGTCGGTCTCTTGTACATATTTTTGTTCGAACATATATGTATAAAGAATTTTTTCTTTTGAATGCTTTCTCAAATTTTTTCTACAAAAATGCTTTGTGCCTTGTAAAATTTTAGCACACTTTTATGCTTTGAACAATATGTTCGAGACTTTGGTTTTAGGTGACTTGGTCGAAGTCATAATAGTACTGTTTTTATAGCCGAGTTTGTGTAAGGCTCGATCTCAAAGCAGCAGAACCCTTAAGGTTTGTATCGAGTAATGATGAATCTTGAGTTGTAGTCGAGTGAGTTTTTATTCGGGCTCTAAGTAGTGGAACCCTCAGGTTCGAATTGAGTGACAACGAATTCAAAGTGTATTGGCCCTTAGGCTCTTTGAATCGGGCCAATACGGCCTCTAAAGGATGGCTATTTTTTCCTTCTTCCGGCTTAAAGACTTAGTAAAAATTTCTTATGCCTTAGCATATATTTTTTACCTATTGGGTTTTTTGAGGGTTTAATGTTGATTGAAACCCCTTTGCTTTTTGTGCCTTAACACAAGTTTGTATTTGAATAATTCGATACCTCTTAAGGTTTTTCGAGGGCTGATTTTATCAAAGCCTTTTGATTATTTTGCCTAGGATAGTCTTTTTTAACCGGTTTTCAAAGAACTCGAAGGCCTGTTTTTATTGCGGGATTCGGACGTCTCCGAACCGGGTTAGTTTGGTCGTAGCCTTTGGGTATGCCTCTTGGGCTTATTTCCCAATAACACTTCTGTCACGACCCGATTTACCAACCGAAAGGTATCGTGACGGCACTTAGTCTCTACGACTAGGTAAGCCTACTATTAAGGGGAAAATTAAAGTAAAACACAAGAAATAAAGGAAATAAGGGCAATGATATAAATAACATACTGGCCGCTCGGCTCATACAAATATATTTTCCCAATGACCCGGAATGTCACAAGCTTCTAAAAACTACTGTAGATCTAAACAAGTATGGAGAATACATAGGAACAACTCTAAACGATAGATTAGAAGAGGTCTCGGAGGATTCTGTGGACACGGCAGAAATACCTTGCAGTCTCATAGAATCAGCAGCAACAACTATCCATGAGGCTGATAGTTCGTACTTGGATCTGCACATGAAAACATGTGCAGGAAAGGGCATGAGTACACCACATTTGGTACCCAGTAAGTGCCAAGCCTAACCACAATCAAGTAGTGATGAGGTAAGGTTCAGGACCTACTGGAGTAAATATAAATGATTTAAAACAATACAAAATATAAGTAGTGAGAGTTAAAGAAAGTGCTCGAAAACTTAACAGTCAGGGGAGCCCTCGGCTCAAAACAAGGTAACAGAAGGTTGAATCTCCCAGGATACCGTAACGAAGTTCCAGATGGTCATGCAGTACAGTGGGATCTCCCGGAATAAGTCCGTAGTCCCAAAATAAATATGCAGTACAGGGGGATCTCCCGGAATACGTCCGTAGTCCCAAAATAAATATGCAGTACAGGGGGATCTCCCGGAATACGTCCGTAGTCCCAAAATAAATTTGTAGTACAGGGCGATCTTCCGAAATACGTCCGTAGTCCCAAAATAAATATGCAATACAAAGGGATCACCCGGAATATGTCCGTAGTTTCAAAATAAATATGCAGTACATGGGGATCTCCCGGAATATGTCTGTAGTCCCAAAATAAATATGCCATGCAGGATGAATGACACGTATATCATCGAATTTACACAGTTTATACTAATCACAGTTAAGAAAAATAAGGGCTTAACTAAGCATGGCGCACAGAAGATCAAGTAGGATATTAAACACGTAAGCATGCTTTCCTAATCTAAGCTAAACAATTTATCATATTAGAGCAAGTTCATAGAAGAGAAACAATTTATGTTTTAGGAAGGGAAAAATGAGATTTTAGCAGTAACGACACGTGTATGTACTCGTCACCTCACGTACACGGCGCCCACACAAAAATTAGTATCAAATATCCTAAGGGGAAAGTCATCAACACAAGGTTAGGCAAGCCACTTCTTTCAACCGCTCAATCAACTTCGAACCATGTTCTTGCCACGAGTACCCAACTCTGAATGGCCCGAATCTATTCAAATAAATTGCGTAATGTAAATATGGCTATAAGCAACTAGTTCAACTAATAAATTCGAAGCTAAGACGCGAAATTAGGAATAATTGCCAAAAAAATACCCCAGGCCCACGCCTTGAAATCGGGTAAAATTTACAATTTCAGAACACCCGCTCACTCACGAGCTCACTCGAACAAAAATCATCAAAATCTGACGTCAAAATCTCACTCAAATCTCAGATTTTCAATTGGGAAACTTTTTCCCCCATTTCCAAACTTTTACCCTCAAATTCCTTGATTCGATTGAAGAACTTACTATAGATTGATGAAATAAAAGTGAAATAGGGTTAAGAATTGTTACCCACTGATCTCCTCTTCAAAATCCTCACAACATCGCCAATTCCCGAGCTCCAAATCGATTTTAGAAGTGATGAACTCAAACCCTCGATTTTTCATATTTTTGACCAGCGATTTCCGCTTCTGCGAGGGGATCATCGCACCTAGGGTCCCGCTTCTGCGGCTAGGGATCCGTACTTACAAAAATTCATTAATTCCCCAGGCCCCGCGCCTGCTCTTCTTTCTCTGCAGATGCGGTTTTACTTCTGCGGTTCTTCTGCCGCATCTGTGGCCACTGGCGCTCACGCCCCAGACCGCACCTGCGACCTCTTCTTCGCTTCTGCGGGGGAGAAAACACAAGAACAACCCCCATCAGATTTCCTAAGTCTCATTTTCTTCCCGTTGAGCATCCGAAACACACCCGAGGACCCCCGGACCTCAACCAAAACTACCACCCAGTTCTATAACCTCATTCAAACATAGTGGAGCCTTCAAACCACATCGCATAACACCAAAAACAAGAATTACATGAATTCAAGCCTAAGAACTTAGCATTTTTCCAAAATCTACGAACAGTGCCGAAACACGTGAAAACTATTCCGAATGACTCAAATTTGATACACAGGTCACAAATGACACCACGAACCTACAACCACTCTCAGAATTCCATTCCGAGCCCGATATCAAAATTTGACCTATCAGTCGAAATCGCCGAAAATCTAACTTTTGCCAATTCAAGCCTAAATCTACTACAAACCTCAAAACACACTTTGGATGCGCTCCTAAACCCGAAATCACTCAACGGATCTAACGGAGTCTACAAAATTTCGTTCCGAATCCGTTTTCACACAATTTTGACTATGGTCTGATTTCTAAGGCTTAAACTCATAATTAGGGACTAAGTGTCCCAAAACTCTCCGAGCTCCATAATTAATCGCTCCGGCAAGTCCCAATAGCAGAAGCAAACATGGGGAAATCAGTTATTAGGGGATCGAGGCTCTAACTCTCAAAACAATCGGCCGACTCATTACATCCTCCCTCTCTCAAAACAATCATTCATCGTCGAACGAGTATAAAGACACACCTAAAGCTGTGAAAAGATGAAGGTACGGGCTGCGCATATCCTGCTTGGTCTCCCAAGTCGCCTCCTCGACCAGCTCGCCTCTGCACTAGACCTTTACTGATGCAATATTCTTAGACCTGAGCTTTCTAACCTGCCTATCCAAAATGGCTACTGGCTCCTCAACATAAGATAGATCCTTGTCCAACTGGACTAAGCTGAAATCCAATACAAGAGCCGGATCACCTTGATACTTCCGGAGCATAAACACGTGGAATACCGAATGAACTCCTGCTAGACTAGGAGGTAAGGCAAGCTCATTAGCAACCTCCCCAACGCACCATAATATCTCAAATGGGCCAATGAACCTCGGACTCAGCTTTCCTTTTCTCCCGAACCTCATGATGCCCTTCATATGCGATACCCGCAGCAAAACTCAATCACCAGTCATAAATGCCAAATCTCGAACCTTCCCGTCCGCATAACTCTTCTTCCTGGATTGGGCTGTGCGAAGTCTCTCCTGAATCACCTTCACCTTGTCCAGGGCATCCTGGACTAAATCTGTACCCAACAATTGGGCATCACCCGACTTAAACTAACTGACTGGGGACCAACACCGCCTACCGTACAAGGCCTCATACGGTGCCATCGTAATGCTGGACTGGCAGTTGTTGTTGTAGCCAAAATCTGCGAGTGGCAAGAACTGGTCTCATGACCCTCCGAACTCCATCAAAAAGGAGCAGAGCATATCCTCAAGAATCTGAATCGTGCGCTCGGACCGCCCGTCTATCTGAGGGTGAAAGGTTATGCTCAGCTCCACCCTAATTCTCAACTCCTATTGTACGGCTCTCCAGAACCGTTATATGAACTGAGTACCTCTGTCTGAGATGATAGATGCTGAAATACCATGAAGGGGGACGATCTCTCTGATATAAATCTCAGCCAATCTCTCTGAGGAATAAGTGGTCATCACCGGAATAAAATGAGCTGACTTGGTCAGCCGATCCACGATCACCCAAATAGCATCAAACTTTTTTAATGTCCGTGTAAGTCCAACTACAAAGTCCATGGTGATACGCTCCCATTTCCACTTGGGGATCTCAAACCTCTGAAGTAATCCACCCGGCCTCTGGTGCTCATATTTGACTTGCTGACAGTTGAGACACTTGGCCACAAACCCCACTATATCCTTCTTCATCCTTCTCCACCAATAGTGATGTCTCAAATCCTGGTATATCTTCGCGGCACCCGGGTGAATGGAGTACCGCGAGCTATGAGCCTCCTCAAGAATCATCTCCCGAAGCCCATCTACATTGGGCACACAGATCTGCCCATGTATCCTCATCACACCATCATCATCTATAGTCACATCTCTGGCATCGCCTCCCTGGACCCTGTACTGAATGACCAAAAGGTGGGGGTTATCATACTGAAGCTCTCTGATGCGGTCATAAAGAGAAGACCAAGCAACCACACAAGCTAATACCGGCTAGGCTCTGAAATATCCAACCTCATGAACCGGCTGGCTAAAGACTGAACGTCCAAGGCTAAAGGCCTCTTAGCTATTGGGATATATGCCAAGCTCCCCAAACTCTCCGCCCGGCGACTGAAGGCGTCGGCCACTACATTGGCCTTCCTCAGGTGGTATAATATAGTGATATCATAGTCTTTCAGTAGCTCCAACCACCTCCGCTAACGTAGATTAAGATCCTTTTGCCTGAATAAGGGCTGCAAACTCTGGTGATCAATGTAAATCTCACAGGGAACACCGTACAAATAATGACGCCAGATCTTCAGGGCGTGGACAATAGCTGCTAACTCGAGGTCATGAACCGGATAATTCTTCTCATGCACCTTTAACTGCCTGGACGCGTAGGCAATCAACCTACCGTTCTGCATCAATACTGCTCCAAGGCCAATCCTCGATGCATCACAATAGATAGTGTATAACCCCGAACCTGTAGGCAACATTAATACTGGGTCTGTAGTCAAAGCTGTTTTAAGCTTCTGAAAGCTCTCCTCACACTCCTCGGTCCACCTGAATGGACCACCCTTCTGGGTCAGTCTGGTCATAGGTGCTACAGTAGATGAAAATCCCTCTACAAAGCGACATTAATACCCCACCAAACCAAGGAAACTGCGGATCTCCATAGCTGATGACAGCCTAGGCCAACTCTGCACCACCTCCACCTTCTTCAGATCTACCTTGATCCCATCACAAGACACTATGTGGCCCAAGAACGCCACTGAATCAAGCCAAAATTCACACTTAGATAATTTTTCATACAATCTCTTCCCCCTCAAATTCTAAAGCAGGGTCCTCAAGTGCTGCTCATGATCCTCCCGAGATCGGGAATATACCAGGATGTCGTCAATAAACACAATGATGAAGGAATCATGATAAGTACGGAACACATTGTGCATCAAATGCATAAAAGTTGTTGGGGCATTGGTCTTCCCAAATGACATGACAGGAAACTTATAGTGACCATATCTGGTCCTGAAGGCAGTCTTCAGGATGCCCAGCTCCCGAATCTTCAGCTGATGATAGCCTGATCGCAAATCAATCTTGGAAAATACCCTACAACCCTATAACTGGTCACATAAATCATCAATGCGAGGCAAAGGATACATGTTCTTCACTATAACCTTGTTCAACTGCCGATAATCAATACACATACGCATAGAGCCATCCTTTTTCTTCACAAATAATACCGGAGCACCCCAAGGTGATACACTGGGCCTGATGAAACCCTTCTCAAGTAACTCATGCAAGTGCTCCTTCAACTCAGGAGGAGCCATACGTTAAGGACGAAGAAATGGGCTGAGTGCCCGGCAACAAATCAATGCCGAAATCAATATCTCTATCGGACGGCATACCCGGAAGATCAACTGGAAATACATCAGGGAAGTCCTTCACTACTGGGACTGACTCAATTTAAGGAGTACCAACACTGACATATCTCACATAGGGCAAATACGCATCACACCCCTTCTCAACCATCCGCTGAGCCTTACAAAATGAAATGAGCATGCAGGGAGTATACTCTAAGGTACGTCTCCACTCTAATATCGGTAAGCTTGGCATGGCCAACATCACGGTCTTAGTGTGACAATCAAGAATAGTATAATGGGGCGACAACCATTCCATGCCCAAGATAACATTGAAATCTACCATACTGAGTAATAACAAATCAACCTTGGTCTCAAAACCACTAAGAGTAATCAAACACGACCGATATACGCGGTCCACAACTAGAGAGTCTCCCACATGAGTAGATACATAAAAAGGGGAATTCAAAGAATCCCGAGATATCCCCAAATGTGGAGCAAAATAAGAGGAGACATATGAATACGTAGAGCCTGAATCAAATAATACTGATGCATCTTTATGACAAACAGGGACAATACCTGTGATTACTAAATCTGAAGCAACGGCTCGGAAGGGGCTGGAATGGCATAGTACCTGGCCTGGCCTCCCCCTCTAGGACAACCTCTACCTCCCCGACCTCCACCTCGAGCTGGCTGAGGAGGTGGAGTGGAAGCTAGGGCTAGAAGGATAGCCGAAGGACCCGGTGGAGCACGTAGAGGCTGATAAGTTGGTGGAGGTGCACCCCTCCTGGCTCTGGAGAAATCTCTAATCATGTGACGAGTGTCACCACACTCAAAACAACCCCTCGGAGGATGCGGCGGCTGAGACTGACTCGGACCTAGCTTGCTGGACTGGCCGATAATAGCACCTCGAACTGGAGGCATACTGGATACTGGTGGTGCATAATAGGGATCGTGAGGTCTAGGAGGATATGGAATACCGCTGGCCACTAGAAGAACTGCATGAGCAGGGTGACTCACAAACCCCCTACCATAGCGTGCCGCTGGTGCATGAGCTCCTGAATAATGACCAGTCTCTCAAGACCTCTTGGCCTCTCTCTCCTCTCTGTCCCGGGAAAACATGCCCTCTACTCTCCTGGCAATACTCACTGCCTGCTGATAAGGATATCCATCTCCAACTCTCTGGCAATACTAGTCCAAATACTGGGGTGGAGTTCCTCGATGAAGTGACGAACCCTCTCTCTGACTATGGCAACCAAATCTGGTGCATGATGAGCTAACTCACTGAAACAGAATGCATACTCCGACACAGTCATAGCACCCTGGCGTGGAACTCTTCGCGACAAGCATCTCTGAGGCTCTAAGGGACATACTCTCGCAGAACTATCTCTGAAAGCTGAGTCCAAGTGAGTGAGGCTTCCTCGTCCGGACTACTCAGCTCATAGGCATTCCACCACTGATATGTTGCTCCCCTCATCTGGAAAGCGGTGAAAGAAACCCCACTCATATCCACAATGCCCATATTGCAGAGAATACAATGACACTCCTCAAGAAAACTAGAGCATCATCTGAAGCTAGTCCGCTGAAAGTAGGTGGGTGGTACTTCTTGTACCTCTCAAGTCTGTGCTGCTCTTCCTCAGAAGAAGCTACCCTAGTCACATGCTGAACCGGAGCCACTGGGGGCATAGAAATATACATTGGGTCCTGATCAACCTGGCTCCTCTGCTCAGGAGTGCGGGTTGCGGGAGTTTGTGCCCTTCCCCCGGCTTGAGATGTAGCGGGAGCTATCAGAAGTAGTCCAGCCTGAGCTAGAGTGCTGAACATGCTCATGAAGCGAGCTAAAGTCTCCTGGAAGGCCGGAGCTGCAACAGGAATCTCCGGTGCTGGCCCTCCATCTGGAGTTGCTGGGTGCTCCTTTACCGCAACTCTCGTAGGTGCTCGGGCTGCACCGCGTGGTCGTCCACTACCCCGACCTCGGCCTCTGGCAGCTCTGGCAGCTCTAGTAGCTTTGGCAGAGGGCTCGAGTGCCTGATCGTCGGTCCTCCCAAGACGGGTCCTCACCATCTATGGGAAAGAATATAATAGAATTTTAAAATTTTGATGTCAATAAGTCGCACGACGAGGAAGTCAAAGAAATACGATTGTTCTTAAAAGATACATAGCCTCCCGAAGATAAGCACAGACGTCTCCGCACCGATCCGCGCGACTCTAATAAACCAACTTGTGACTTGTGACTCCTATGAACCTAGACGCTCTAATACCAACTTGTCACGACCCGATTTACCCTCTGAAAGGTATCGTGACGGCAGCTAGTCACTACGACTAGGTAAGCCTACTATTAAGGCAAAATTGAAGTAAAACACAAGAAATAAAGGAAATAAGGGCAATGATATAAATAACATATTGGCCACTCGGCTCATGAAAAAAACTTTCCCAATGACCCGTAATGTCACAAATAGTCACAAGCTTCTAACAACTACTGTAGCTCTAAAAAAGTCTGGAGAATACATAGTAACAACTCTAAACTATAGAATAGAAGGGGACTCGTGGGATTCTGTGGACGCGACAGAAATACCTTGAAGTCTCCTAGAATCAGCATCAATAACTATCCACGAGGCTGATAGCTCGTACCTGGATCTGCACACGAAAACATATGCAGGAAAGGGCATGAGTAGACCACATTTGGTACCCAGTAAGTGGCAAGCATAACCTCGGTCAAGTAGTGACGAGGTCGGGTTAAGGCCCTACTGGAGTAAATATAAATGATTTAAAATAGTACAAACCATAAGTAGATTTTTCAGTGACAGTTAAAGAAAATGCTTGAAAACTTAATAGTCAAGGGAGCCCTCGGATCAAAACAAGGTACACAGGGTGGAATCTCCCAGGATACCATCCCGTAGTTCCAGATGATCATGCAGTACAGGGGGATCTCCCGAATTACGTTTGTAGTCCCAAAATAAATATGCAGTAAAGGGGGATCTCCCAAAATATGTCCGTAGTCCCAAAATAAATATGCAGTACATGGGGATCTCCCAGAATATGTGCGTAGACCCAAAATAAATATGCAGTACAGGGGATCTCCCAGAATACGTCCGTAGTCACAAAATAAATATGTAGTACAGGGGGATCTCCCGAAATACGTCCGTAGTCCCAAAATAAATATGCCATGCAGGATGAATGACACGCATAACATAGAATTTACATAGTTTATACTAATCACAGTTAAGGAAAATAAGGGTTTAACTAAGCATGCCGCAAAGAAGATCAAGTAGGCAATTAAACACGTAAGCATGCTTTCCTAATCTTAGGTACACAATTTATAATATTAGAGCATGTTCATAAAAGAGAAATAATTTATGTTTTAGGAAGGGAAAAAAGAGATTTTAGCAGTAACGGCCCGTGTACGTACTCGTCACCTCACATATATGGCACCCAAAAAAATTAGTATCAAATATCCTAAAGGGGAAGTCCCCAACACAAGGTTAGGAATGCCACTTACCTCAACCGCTCAATCAACCTGGAACCACGTTCTTCCCACGAGTACCCAACTCCGAATGACCCAAATCTATTCAAATAAATTGGATATTGTAAATATGGCTATAAGCAACTAGTTTAACTAATAAATTCGAAGCTAAGACGCGAAATTAGGAAAAATCGCCCAAAACGTACGCCGGTCCCACGCCTCAAAATCGGGTAAAATTTACAATTTATGAACACCCGCTCACTCACGAACTCACTCGAACAAAAATTATTAAAATCCGACGTCAAAATCTCACTCAAATCTCAGATTTTTAATTGGGGAACATTTTCCCCCCATTTTCAAACTTTTATCCTCAAATTCCTTGATTAGATTGAAGAACTTACTATAGATTGATGAAATACAAGTGAAATAGGGTTAAGAATCGTTATCCACTGATAGTCTCTTCAAAATCCTCAATAAATCGCCAATTCCCGAGCTCCAAATCGATTTTAGAAGTTATGAATTCAAAGCCTCGATTTTTCATATTTCTAACCAGCGATTTTTGCTTTTGCGAGGGGACCACCGCACCTACGGTCTCATTTCTACGGCTGGGGATCCGCACCTGCGGAAATTCATTAATTCCCCAGACCCCGGACCTGCACTCCTTTCTCCACAAATGCGGTTCCGCTTCAGTGGTTGCGGCCACTAGACCTCACACCCCAGATCGCACCTGTGACCTCTTCTTCGCCTCTGCAGGACCGCACGTGCGGTCAAACATCCGCAGATGCGAAAACACCATAACAACCCCCATCAAATTTACCTAAGTCCTATTTTTTTCTTGTTGAGCATCCGAAACACACCCGAGGCCCCCCAGACCTCAACCAAAACTACCATCAGTCCTATAACCTCATTCGAACTTAGTCGAGCCTTAAAACCACATCGCATAACACCAAAAACAAGAATGAATTCAAGCCTAAGAACTTAGCATTTTTCCAAAATCTACGAACAATGTTGAAATATATCAAAACTAGTCCAAATGACCTCAAATTTGACACACAGGTCACAAATGACACCACAAACCTACATCCACTCCCGAAATTCCATTCCGAGCTCGATATAACTTTCGCCAATTCAAGTCTAAATCTACTACAGACCTTGAAAACACACTCCAGATGCGCTCCTAACCCCGAAATTACTAAACGGAGCTAACGGAGTCGACAAAATTCTATTATGAATCTGTCTTCACATAGTTCCGACTATGGTCCGATTTCTAAGGCTTAACTCATAATTAGGGACTAAGTGTCCCAAAACTCTCTGAATTCCATAACTAATCACTCCGGCAAGTCCCTATAGTAGAAGAAAACGCGGGGAAAGCAGTTATTAGGGGATCGAGGCTCTAACTTTCTAAACGACCGGTCAGGTCATTACAACTTCAAACTTGTTCGAAGTGTTTGTCCCTGAGAATGATGTCCTTGGCCTATAAATTAAGGAATTCCTCTTTGAGGCCGTGTGGTTTCGAGTTTAGATTATTCCAACATGTCTATTTTTATGACAGCCTTCAAGTAGGTGGTCGATTGTATAGTTGCATTTTGTCCCTCGAGCCATTTTTTACGGAAAATCATAAGTATGGAGCTTGTAAAGTAGAAATTTTTTTGTTGAGGCACCAGATATTTGATAAGGAAAAATACTTCTTTGAATAATTCATACATGCGTACATGTTTTGTCGTTAGGGCCCAAATAATCTATATGGACACGATTCATTCGACTAATTGGCCCATTATAAAGTTTTTCCTACCGAGGCCCTTTTGTCATGAAGTACTTTCCTTGAAAATAAAACATCCGAGGGTGATGCCCCTTAGTATTCGAGGTTGAATGTAAGGAGACCTCGAATACTCTAAGTCAGCATGAACAATGGCTGCCTCGTTAAAAACCTTGCCGGAAAAATGCATTTGGGATAAAAACTGGTCGAAGGGAAAAAGAGTGCAACGCGTTCTTTAGGGTCCTAATATCTTCCTTCTTGATGACAACTCCAATATTTTGCTCGAATTCCTGAAAATAAGTTAGCGTAAAACGTAAATGAAAAGGAAAAGGCCATACTTTAACAATAATATCTATTAAGGAGTGGGATGTTCCAACTATTCGTAATTGCTCGCGGTTTATCATGCCCAGCTTGTAAGATCCCTTTCCAACGATATCGAGGACATGATAGGGTCCTTCCCAGTTTGGGCCAAGATTCCCTTCATTATGATCTCGTGTGTTGATGGTGACTTTCCTTAGGACTAAGTCCCCGATTATGAAGTGGCGAAGGTTGGTTCTCAGATTATAATATCTCTCGATGCGTTGTTTTTGCTCAGCCATAGGAACGAGGGAAGCTTCTTATTTCTCATCCAATAGTTCGACACTTATATTAATAGCTTCGTGGTTTGATTCTTCCAGTGTATGTCAAAATCTGGCGCTGGATTCTCGACTTCGACTTGAATCAAGGATTCGGAGCCATACACTAAGGAGAATGGGGTTTCCCGCGTACTGGACTTCGATGTTGTTCGATATGCCCAAAGGACTTCGGGTAGGATTTCTTTCCATTTTCCCTTGGCGTCGTTCAACCTTTTCTTCAGATTCTGAATGACAGTTTTGTTCATTGACTCGGCGTGTCTATTCCCACTTAGATGATACGGTGTCGATAAGATCCTTTTTCTTTTATGCTCTTCGAGAAGCTTTGTTACCTTTCTGCAATTTCTTTCCATTGTCGCATGAACCTCGGCAGGTGTCCCGAATCGGCATATGATGTAATCCCTGTCGCGCCCCCCTTTTTCATATCCTTTCGGATTAGTTAGGGTTTTGGACATTATTGGGACAACTCATTTCCTTTTGGGAAAAAGGGATGTAAGGAATTTGAAGAGTCGCCACCGAACGAATTAAGGTGCGTTAGGGAACCTATTACGGGTCATTTATAACACTAATTGTATAACCAAAGATTGGGTAAGGGCTTGAAGTTACTTCAAAGGGATGGTGTTAGGCACCCCTCGAATTCCACAACTGTGGGTCCCGACCAAACTTAATTTGTGAATATTCAAGTGCAAATAAGCAGTCTAAGCACAAATATGTAAGCAAGTAAAGTTTTTAACAGATTAGCAGTCTAAGCACACATATGTAAATGGGTGAAAGGGGTCCTAAGTTCTTTATCCTATAGGATCATATCCATGCAATTCCTGGTAATCATTCCTCAATGAGGGCTACACGTTGCATTAGCTCACAGGTCATCATATCCCTTTTCTACCCATTATCCCACCCCTTAGTGGTTATTAAGCAAGCTCTAAGCATGCTGTTACCCGTCCCTTAATTGTGGTCCCAAAGGAGTTTTAGTACCTCTAAATCTGGGAAATTCTAGACAACCTCTAAGGTATTCAAAAGGAAAAAATCTAAGCGACAAAAAAATAACAAGAAGGACAAGCAGATAGGTGAAGAAGAAATTAAGAGGCTCATGTTTACCTCCACATGTAATGCAAATAAAAAACACGTCTCCAACACACATTCAGGAATTTTTTTTTTTAGAAAAGAGAGAATCCTAAGACAGGATGTCTAGGTGAACATTAATACACAGAATAAGCAACACTGTTTCACAAACTCAAAGGCAGGGTCCTAATCAGTTTGCCTACTGATTTTAAGTCCTGTAAAACTTAGCAGTATACAATCAAAAATACAGTCTCCAGTTTTAATCCTTAATCACCTAAAGCTTGCCTAGGCGTGAGACTATACGCAATCACAATTACATGAGCCGTTTAACAATTTGAGATTATTGAACTTATGGGCATGCTGATCTAGGTGATACAGATTATAATAGGTAACTTATACCAATTTGTATTTAGAGGCATGATACCTACGCGTGAGGCTGTTTTAAACCCTTTCTTGGACAGTTATTTTTTAAGTCGAAATAGACATGATTCAAAACAGATGCAAACAGAGTCCTAAGAACAGGATATCTAATGCACACAAAGATGACTATTTTTATTAGGCAGGATTATTTAGTAGCGGGATTTGTAAGTGACAGTATTGAAGCAGAACCATAAATTGGAATAGTGATAGATGACATGCGTATGCTAAAGCGATAAACGTGAATACCCTAAAACAGGATGTCTAGTGCACAGGTTTGGCATGGTTTGAATGCAAATAGACACAACCATCCTAGAACATGTTTTTCTAAGGCAAATTTGCATAATGTAAAGCCTAGAAACATGATTGCTACCTAGATTTACCCACATGATCATATAGCTACCCTCCATTTTAACTAGTTACCCCAATATACGTTTACAAATGATTATTATAGACCATAATTGAATAAATTACACAAATGAAAATTAAAATTAACTATAGGGAGCCTGCAGTAGGCCCAAAGCGCACCTGATAAAGCCATGCCTTCGATAGTCTCAAATATCAAGTATTTCATTATCAAGTTTGTGTCCAGGTGTGTCAGAGTTCCCTAAGGACCGCAAGGATCCCAGGCAGTGCTCACACCCAGACTTTCATAACAGGGATTGAGTAAGTGCAGTGTGGAAAGGCCAGCCCCAGTGTGCCAGTGTTCCAAGGCATCTCAAGAGGATCCCAAGGTAGTACACACACTGGAGGGGCAGAACCTAGGGACTTAGGAGTAAAGTGAGATTGCTTGACATAGTTTTGAAAAGGTTTTGACAAGAAAATAGTATTGGAATGACTCTATAAGAAAGAGGTTTTCTAAAAATAAGTAAAACTGATTTAGTAGTAAAATTAGTTTGAAAACAGTGTGAACACTTATAGAAAATCAGCAAACAACTTAATTGGCTACAGATTAAACATGTCCAACAACACTTAACAATGAATTTTACACAGGGGTTATGTTAATTGGGGACACATAGAATACATATCAGTGTATAGTAGCAACATATAAACAACATAATGCACATAATTTTTCATGTGTTTTATAGGATTAAGAAGTTAGTTATAAAGGTAAGTGATTGAGACATAGAGCAACGATTACAGTAAAGCCATGTTGAAAACATACTGGACCAGTTAATCATAAAGCCATAGTTACTTTGGGATACTACACACCTTAGCAAAGCAGATTAAACCAGAACCTAAGTAAACAGATTAGGGAAACAATCATGAGTATTCATAATTCAAACATGCTGACATACTTAAGAAGTAGATTGAAACATGCTGGATAAAGCAGTAGGCATGATTAGACATGTCACAGGTTTAACAATATAAACTCAAACATTCTAGGTCAAACAGTAATTAGGAAATGTAGTTTAGACATGCTAGTTACATATTAGGCAAACAATATAGTAAACAGGAACATGATTAGAACTCATAATCAATGAACTAAAACAGCAATGAAACACATAGAGTCTTAGACTTCGAAATTGAATTAGGACATACCAGTCAGGGAGAGAAAACACAGAGTATAGAGCATATAGTGTGCAATAGCTAGCCTTGGCTTACAGCCGGCTAGATTAGTGGCAGTTGCAAGTAACAAAGAAGTGCAGAGAGTTTTGAGTGTAAGAGTGTTTTTTGAACTAATATTCATGTTTTTGAGAGGTAGAAATAGGAGTGTATATATAGTAGTTTAAGAGCAAAACACAATAAGGTAAAGGAAATCATTATTCAGCAATTAAGGAAGCCACATAATCAATTACACGCAAAATCAGTACAGTCTTCCCTTAATTAAGGGTAATCAACCAACGATAAGGACATGAAATATTTAAGGAAAGAAATACAAATCATATTTAAGCAAAGGGATAAATAAGCAGGAGTCCAATTAAGGAAGTAATCGTGAATAATCAATGAATATTACAGGTACACAAATAAGGTAAAAGACCAATTAAAGTCATAAACAAGGGAATAAATCAGGGATTATGCACATAAGTTTTAATGGAGGAAATCAGTAAATCAAAATTCAAAGTAATACTAATTTAAGGGAGGAAAATATAGTTTCCACAAATAAATGAATAGGCTAAATAAATTTCACAAACACATAGAAATTAGCCGTAAAATCGACTCAGAAACCCTAATAAAGATGAACTAGGGTAAAAATCAGAAGGCACAGAATTAGACTAAGGGAAAATCGTGTAAGTCAAAGCACAGCACGAGAGATTGCAACAAGTAACACGACAAAACTCAGAATCGAATCAAAGCATAAAAAAATAGAGTTTTCACATAAATCGACTAGGCTTAGGCAGCCTTAGCATAAATCGATCAAAAGCACATGAGAAAAAATGATTAAACATTCAAGAATCAGAAAACCTTTGAGAAGATGACTTAGGGTAAACCCTAGTTTAGGAAAAACAGGAAATCAGTTGAAAAAGCAGAAAACTTTCAAGGATAACATGTGAAATATGTTCAATCCGTCTCAGATCTGTACAAATCTTAGAAGATCGGAGACCAAAGTTAGGGTTTTAGAAAGTACAACAGAGACGAGAACATAGGCTTAGGAAAACATGGATTTGGAACGAAAATAAGAAGATTCTTACTCAATGGTCGAGCCAAATGGCCTGAAACAGGAAAGAAAACCCAAAGGTGTAGAATAGACATGCCTAGGCCCCTTGAAATATCCTCAAGGATCTAGGAGACGGAGATACCACATCACATAGGAGGCCATTAGAGGCCTGAGATGATGAAAAACACCATGGAACATCAGTGTAAGCCTGTGACGGCAGGGGAAAATTAAGGTTCTG
Source organism: Nicotiana paniculata (assembly GCA_005239505.1). Taxonomy (NCBI): domain Eukaryota; kingdom Viridiplantae; phylum Streptophyta; class Magnoliopsida; order Solanales; family Solanaceae; genus Nicotiana; species Nicotiana paniculata. The sequence continues at coordinate 151,436 of ML311406.1, forward strand.
CTAGAGAGCGCTTGAGAGAAAAAGGGAAGTGTGACAATGGGGGGAAGGGTGTAATGATTATGGTTGGGGGGGGTGTAGGTTAGTTTAATTATGGTAAGAAGGTTCTGGGCCGTTGATCAAAATCATCAGCGGCCAGGATTAATCAAGAGTTGGATTGGGTAGGTGAGGGTATTGGTCCTGGGTTTATTGGGATGGTTTTAAGGGGTATTGGGCTGGTAGATTTAGGCTAAAATTTAAATTAAAAGAGGTTGTTTGTTAAATACCCCAAATAAATTAATTGAAAATACTTTGTAAAATGATTACTACTTTATAAAAAATAAATTTTATGCATGGAAATGTATTTAAAAATGGTTATTTAGCATTTAAAAATATAAAGGGCTAATTTATGGTTGAAAAATAATGCAAAATTATATGCATGGGCTATAATTGCAAAGTTATTGCAATTGTAGCCAAAATGTGCCAATTTGGCTATTTATAGAATAATTGGACTTAATAAGACCATAAATAGTAAATTAAACCAAAAAATATTTTTGAAATCATTATTGATGAAATTTTATGATTATTTCTTAGAAATAAAATACTAGGAAAATTAATAAAAATATGAAAAATTATGAAAAATACCAATTGATGCTAATGCATGATTTTGAAGACATATATGCAATTAAAAAATTATTTTGGTAAAAATTGGATATCAACAGCTGCCCCTCTTTATCCGGAAAGGATGAAAGAGTTGTCGGGTAAAGACATGATGGCCAATTTTTGACCGAGCGAAAACGGTTTGGGAGATTTAGGACGCGCTCTGGCATCCGAGCTGCCTACATATCCCTAATTTTACAGGAATCAGGCTGTGTGTAGTTTTGGATTCATCGGTGGATTATACCGAAGAATTCATCGGAAGAACGACCACAATATCTAGGGACAGGTGAAAGGATGGTTTGTGGGGAGAAGCCAAGTTTGATATAGTCGGAGGAACTGGAGCGGGATCGCTCCTGATGGGATAGCAGTTGCTTGCCGGGACACCTGCAAATAGAGATACTACGAGCATATATTTGTGCGGAAATTTAAACATGATGCAGGTTCTATTTGGACTATGAAAGTCGTCTTCGGACGGTTAGGGATGACGTCCTTAGACCATGACATCCTGGGCCATGAATTGTTCAGTGGGAGATTCGCAGGCCATGAAATGATGTTCTCGGGCAATGAGGATGGTGCCTCTGAACTATGAAGCCTTTGAATAATGATATGCAAGTCGAGAGAGATCCTCAGGCCATGACATGGTGTCTTCCGGCTATGAGGATGATGCCTTTAGACTATGACGCCTTTGGACATATTGGCGATATTTCACCCTATGAGATGCAATAATATGATGTCAACAAGACAAGGCTTAGTCTTGTGAAGTGGAGGGCAGAGCTTAGCCCGAAAGAAGAGCAAAGTAGATAATGCCGGAGAGACAACGCTTAGTCTTGGCGAAAGAATGTAATTTGGAGGCAGAGCTTAGACTCATGAAGGTATGGAGACACAGCTTAGTCTCATGCAAATAAAGGTAGAGATTAGCCTTATCCAGACGGAGGTAGAGCTTAACCTCATGCAAGATGTAGAGGTAGAGCTTAACCTCATGCAAGATGCAGGACAGGGCTTAGTCCCATGCAAATGAAGGCAGAGATTAGCCTTGTGCGAATGCGGAGGTAGAGCTTAACCTCATGCTAGGTGGAGACAGAGCTTAGTCTCATGAAAGATGCGGGACAGGGCTTATTCCTATGAAAATGAAGGCAGAGATTAACCTTATGCAAATGGAGGTAGATATTAGCCTTATGCAGATGAAGGCAGAGATTAGACGTATGCAAATGAAGGTAGAGATTAGCCTCATGCAGGATGTGGAGGTAGAGCTTAACCTTATGCAAGGGAAGGAAGAGATTAGCCTTATGCAAGGGAAAGCAGAGATTATCCTTATGCAAGGGAAGGCAGAGATTAGCCTTATGCAAGTGTGGAGGTAGAGCTTAACCTCATGCAAGGGAAGGGAGAGATTAACCTTATGCAAGGGAATGCAGAGATTAGCCTTATGCAAGGGAAGGCGGAGATTAGCCTTATGCAAGTGTAGAGGTAGAGCTTAACCTCATGCAAGGAAAGGCAGCGTTTAGCCTTATGCAGAAAATAGAACAAACAACAGATTGTAGCAGAATTTCTTAGCTGGTAGCAGATTTCGATAACGCAATTTTTGTGAGGATTGTGACTTTGCGGCATGTCTATCCTTTGTCCCTGCATCCAAAGAAAAATTGTGAGTTTTGTATATGCGGGAGGTTGATTCGTGTCCCCGCTGGCTTTGCTTGGTCTAATGATCTTATTTGCGTCATCGGGGTATCATTTGGCTAAACAGAGTTACCTTACAAGCAAGCATGCATAGTTTTGTAAAGACATAGTAAAAATGTACTTTAAGAATTTTAGATGAACTGACGACCGTGACAAGATCCGAGACATTGCAACCTCTTTTGCTATGGAATTTTGAGGGTCCTCCTCAAAATTCTTCCCCAGTTAGATGGATTGACGTCTCTGACTGTTGTACATGCTGCAATCGGCTGACCTTGGTTCGAAATTTTGAGGGTCCTTCTCAAAATTCTGCCCCAGTTTCCAATCGTGGGGGAATATAAGATTTTTATTGGTTTGTGACCGAACCCATAGGGCAGCCTACATATCCCCTCTCAAACGGGAATCAGGTCGAGCGTAGTTCAGTTTACATCATTTGAGAAAAGTAGAAAGAGTTACACCTAGTATCGCTTGATTGCATCTAAGTTGATTGATTTTAGCCAGACTTCTCCGTCCATTTCGCAAGAAGAAGAGCTCCTCATGTCAGTACTCTGTGGACCATATATGGAACTTGGCATTGATTTTTTTAGCGACTTCCTCCTTGATTTTCAGACTCATATCATGTTTGAATTTTCGGAGCTTCTGCTTCACTAGTGGGCACATTGGATTTGTGGGCAATTTGTAAGCCACAATGGATGTACTCAGTCCATTCATATCATCGTACGACCATGAAAATATGTCATATTCCTTCAAGAATTATGTGTACTCCTCTTTCTCTCACGGCGACAAGTGGATGCTGATGCGAGTTTCCTTGACAGCCTCTGAATCTCCCAAGTTGATTACCTCAGTTTCGTCCAGATTGGACTTAGGATTGTTCTCGAAGTCCTCTACTTCTCTGACGATTTCCTCGGGTATGATATCTTCTTCTGAATCACTGTGCTTTTGTTGTGTTGTCTCATGGCATGTCACAGTCATTGGTTCATCAAGACAGGAAATAACAATGTTGCATAGGTAAAAGTTTGAGAGAAAAATAATAAATATCGATTCCTTAAAACATAAAAATAATTTTCAATAATTTAAACAAATGTTTTGGAACATTGGTAATTTTATTTAAAATATAATGAAAGAAAGAGAAATCATTTTCTTGGAAAGAAAAAATAAAAAATGCTGTTCAGCCTTGCTACCCCGGGACTCGTCGGGCCCTGGATGGTCTGACAGTCCAGTTTCTGAGGAATGGTGCATTTCTCACAGCTTGGATGGTAGGGCCTTCCTCCTCCTCCTCAACGATGACACAACAATTCATATCCTCGTCTTCCAAGAATAAGTTGCTTAAGGAGGCTAATGCTTCTTCCTCCTCTGGTCCCCCTATGACATCGGCTTGCTGGAAAGTCTGTTCCAGATGCGGTATGGGCTGCTCCAACGGATAGTAAGGACCGCATCATGGTGGCGTCCAGTCATCGTACTCTTTCCAAGTGTACTGGTAGCCCTGGAAAAAGGTAGTGTCGTGGCGCTTTAGCCGTATTGGCTTGGAAATGCCTTGAAGATTCTTACTGAGACCCTTGCCAGGTCCGTATCCGCTCCAATTCATTATGCTTTCAATCTTACTACTCCACCACTTATCCCTGTCTATCGTATTGACCCGCTCGATGTGGTGGTAAGTTTCTCCACCAAGCCTTCTTCTACCCTCAACTACCGGGATAGTATGGCGGTTGTAGATGGGGTTGCTTCCATCTCCATGGATAATTACCTCCTTCCACGCCTTGAACTCGGCTAGTCAATTTCTTGAGTTCTTTGGCCAAGTTCCTGATGAGCATATCCGTCTCACTGGATTCCGGTGTGTAAAAAATGGGTTGGGTGGAGTGAGGTAAAGTCTCCATGTATATGGGGTTTTTCTGGTGGCCTGGTGTTTAAGCATAGAGGTGATCGTTGGTGGAATTTTATGGTTCAGGAACGATTGGTGGGGTGTTTCGGGGAGTGTGGCAAGCGTTTTGTTGGTATTGTGGTGGGATGGTTTTGTTTTGTGGTGGAGTTATATAGTGGTGAGTTGCAGGAGGATTCTGTTTGTTGGGGGTATTCTGAGGTGGTGCGGGGTTTTGAGTGTTCGGGTGGCTGACATCCGGAACACTAAGTGAGAAGGAAAAGTTCGCTAGGTTCCGAACATGTTCAACTTCCCCTTGAAGTTTCAGTAGCCTTTGTTCAAGTTGTGTCACAGTATCATTCTGGACTTGAGTACCCCGACTGTCAGAAGCTTTTGTATGTTCAACTGGTGTTGTGTTTTCCTTTCTGATGTTATTCAAGTCTTCCATTTTGCCCTTGCCTTTGCCTTTAGGTGGACTAGGAGGGGGAGAAGATGGAGGGACCCTGGATCTTGTATGATATGCTGATGATGCCAGAATGCACGAACCAACCTTTGGGGAAGGGGAATAATCAAAAAAATAAATAAAACAAAAACAAAAGTTAGCCAAGTCAGTGAGGATCATGAGAAAAATATTTGCAGTATTTAAACATATATTGCAGAATTGTAAATGCGCGTCCTAATTTGGGAGCCTCATTGTGCCCGAGGTAGGCCTAGCGACAAGTTTATTTGGAGAACTTAAATGCCAAAATGCATCATTTCATTAATGTAAAGAGACGAATCCCAAAACGATAACTAAAATAACAAATAGGAAATAAGTCACTAATGGCACTCGGCCTTATTACATTTATGAAATAAAAAAAAGGTAAATCTATCCTATTTGGTCCCAGAAGGACCTTTCCCCAAATTAGATATTCTTGATTCCATCAAGCAAATTTCCCAGCTCGCGCAGTCCCACCAGCATGTACGCTCTAGCCAGGTGTCCTCCTTCATTCCCCTCGACGTTCTGGCAATCCTCGATCCTTTGATGACATTGCTCTCCAATTCCACTATTCCTCGCTCCAGATATTCCAGGTTACTATTGGAAAGGATAGCCATCTCCTTCTATTCCTCGATCAGCCTCTTGTTGATCTTATGTATTTCACGGTGCTCGTTCTCGAAATCGTGGATCCTTTTGTGCAGCCGATGTGATGGAAAACTCGTCATGATAGGTACAGTATGATTTTCTGTGACCGTATCTTTCATATAAGTACTCGAAGGGTATGTACGATTGTTTCAGATTCTCTAATTCAGTGTTTTTCTTCAACCCCATCATTTTTAGAAAACCTTTGCCCGTGCGGTTCTCAAGTACCAACAACCCAGGGCTTTCCGTAAACAGTTGTCCTCCTATTTCTTCTAGGAGTGGTGTCATTTCAATATTCCTAAAGCAGAATACAACTCTTTCACTATCCTAATACAAAGTAGCAACCTCAATCAACATATTGTTTGGCTGGATGTCCAAAAGAGACGGTAAATTGCCCAGACACTTCTTCACGTGTTTCTTATCATTAGAGGAAAGGTCTTCCCACCAGTCTAGGAGCAGTGGTGGGATATTGATGACCATATCGAATCTGGGGACCTCGTGCCTCATTTTCTGCAAGACAAAAATGGTTAGGCCCTTTCCCCCACCAGACTCGACTATTTATACACTTATGATTAGCATATATGCAAGTTCCCAAATTAATGCACAGAACGTGTCCGTTGGGATTATGAAAACCCCGGTGGACTTTTGGATAAGGCTGTCTTAAAGGGTTATTATGCGGATTACACATTAACCCTGCTAGTTTTGACCATGATTCATGCACAATAGAACAAGAGTAAGGTTTCTATGGGGGTCTAGATTCCACTCGAGTGGGAAAGGCAAAGAACCATCGACTGCACCGCTGATCAACTGGTTTTACCGCAAATAACCCTTTCCGAATTTTGGGGGTGATATAAATTGGAAGAGCGCAACCACTCATCAAGCACTGCTATAAGATTTGTATAAGCACGAGTAGAGTATGATTTGAGCATGAATGCATCAATAAATAAGCAATAAACAACATATTGTCATGTATTTTCACATTATGAAAGTGATAAATACAACAGTTATAATTGAAAGCGGTTACAGAAGAAAACAAAGAAACATGTTAGTTTCTTTTCTGAAAAAATAAATAACAATTAATTGGAAAAAATGGGAAAGGGAAATGGTGAATGTATTAACAGTGTAAGGTACAAATTCACAAAGTGGTTTGTAATGGTAAAAGACTAAATCCCCAGCAGAGTCGCTATGCTGTCGCTCCCCTCTTTTTCCTCTCCTTTCATATTAGTCGGGGTTTTTGACATTATTGGGACAACTCATTCCCTTATGGGAAAAGGGATGTAAGGAATTTGAAGAGTCGCCATCTAAGGAATTAAGGTGCGTTAGGGCACCTATTACGGGTCATTTATAACACTAATTGTATAACCAGAGATTGGGTAAGGGCTTGAAGTCACTTCAAAGGGAAGGTGTTAGGCACCCCTCGAAGTCCACAACTGTGGGTCCCGACCAAACTTACTTTGTGAATTAATCAAGTGCAAATAAGTAGTCTAAGCGCACATATCTAAATAATTAAAGCTTTTAACAGATTAGCAGTCTACGCACACATATGTAAATGAGTGAAAGTAGTCCTAAGTTATTTACCCTATAGGATCATATCCATGCAATGCCCAGTAATCACTCCTCAATGAGGGGCTACACGTTGCATTAGCGTACATGTCATCATATCCTTTTTCTACCCATTATCCCACCCCTTAATGGTTATTAAGCGAGCTCTAAGCGTGCTGTTACCCGTCCCTTCTTTTTGGTCCCGGAGGAGTTTTAGGACCTCTAAATCTGGGAAATTCTAGACAACCCCTAAGGTATTCAAAAGGGAAAAATTTAGGCGACAAACAAATAACAAGTAGGACAAGCAGATAGGTGAAGAAACAATTAAGAGGCTCATGTTTACCTCCACATGTAATGCAAATAAACAGCACGTATCAAACACAGATTCAGGTAATTTTTTTTTTTTTAGAAAAAAGAGAATCCTAAGACAGGATGTCTAGGTGAACATTAATAATAACCCAATGGCAGGGTCCTAATTTGTTTGCCTACTGATTTTAAGTCCTGTAAAACTTAGCAGTAAACAATCAAAAAATAGTTTCCAGGTTTATATAAAGACCTTAATCACCTAAGGCTGCCTAGGCGTGGGACTATACACAATCACAATTATAGGAGCTGTTTGACAATTTGAGATTTTTAACTTATAGGCATGCTGATCTGGGTGATACAGATTATAATAGGTGATTTATACCAATTTGTATTTAGAGGCATGATACCTACGCGTGAGGCTATTTTAAACCCTTTCATGGACAGTTATTTATTTAGTCGAAATAGACATGTTTCAAAACAGGTGCAAACAGAGTCCTAAGAACAGGATATCTAATGCACATAGAGATGACTGTTTTTATTAGGCAGGATTATTTAGTAGCGGGATTTCTAAGTGATAGTATTGATGCAGAACCATAAATTTGAATTGTGCTATATGACATGCGATATTCTAAAGCGATATATGTGAATACCCTAAAACAGGATGACTAGTGCAAAGGTTTGGCATGGTTTGAATGCAAATGGACACAGCCATCCTAGAACATGTTTTCTAATGCAAATTTGCATAATGTAGAGCCTAGAAACATGATTTCTACCCAGCTTTACCAACAGGATTATATAGCTACCCTCCCTTTGCACTAGTTACCCCAATATATATTAACAAATGATTATTACATACCATATTTGAATAAATTACACAAATGAAAAGTAAAATTACCTATAGGGAGCTTGCAGTAGGCCCAAAGCACACCTGATAAATCCATGCCTTCAATAGTCTCAAATGCCAAGGATTTCATAGCCAAGTTTGTGTCCAGGTGTGTCAGAGTTCCCTAAGGACCTTAAGGATCCCGGGCAGTGCTCACACCCAGACTTTCATAACAGGGATTGAGTAAGTGCAGTGTGGAAAGTCCAACCGCCGTGTGCCAGAGTTCCAAGGCATCTCAAGAGGATCCCAAGGCAGACACACACTGGAGGGGCAGAACCTAGGGACTTAGGAGTAAAGTGAGAGTGCTTGACATAGTTTTGAAAAGGTTTTGACAAGAAAACAGTATTGAAATGACTCTATAAGAAAGAGGTTTTCTAAAAATAAAGTAGAACTAATTTAGTAGTAAAAGTAGTTTGAAAACAATGTGAACATTTATAGAAAATCAGCAAACAACCTAATTGGCTACAGAACAAATATGTCCAACAACACTTAACAACGAATTTCACACAGGGGTTATGGGAATTAAGGACACATATAATACACATCAGTGTATAATAGCAGCATATGAACAATAGAATGCACAGAAGTTTCCAAGAGTTTTATAGGATTAAGAACTTAGTTATAAAGGTAAGTGATTGAGACATAGAGCAAAGATTCAGTAAAGCCATGTTGAAAACATACTGGACCAGTAAAGCATAAAGCTAGAGTTACTTTGGGATACTAGACACCTTAGCAAAACAGATCAAACCAGAACCTAAGTAAACTAATTAGGCAAACATTCATAAGCATTACTAATTCAAACATGCTGACATACTTATCAAGCAGATTGAAACATGCTGGATAAAGCAGTAGACATGATTAGACATACTAATCACATGTTTAACAGAATAAAACATAAACATACTAGGTGAAATAGTAATTAGGCAATGTAGTTTAGACATGCTAGTTACATATTGGGCAAACAACATAGTAAACATGAACAGGATTGAAACTCATAATCAATGAACTAAAACAACAATGAAACACATAGAGTTTTAGACTTTGAAATTGAATTAGGATATACCAGTTAGGGAGAGAAAACACAGAGTATAGAGAAGATATTGTGCAATAGCTAGCCTTCGCTTACAGCCGGCTAGATCAGTGACAATTGCAAGTAACAAATAAGAGCAGAGAGTTTTGAGTGTAAGAGTGTTTTTTGAACTAAGGTTCATGTTTTTGAGAGGTAGAAATATGAGTGTATATATAGTAGTTTAAGAGCATAAAAGAAGGGTAAAGGAAATCATTATTCAGCAATTAAGGTAGCCACATAATCAGTTACACACAAAATCAGTACAGTCTTCCCTTAATTAAGGGTAATCAACCAACGGTAAGGACATGAAACATTTAAGGAAAGAAATACAAATCAGATTTAAGCAAAGGGATGAATAAGCAGGAGTCTAATTAAGGAAATAATTGTGAAGAATCAGTGAATATTACAGGTAGTCAAATAATGTAAGAAGACCAATTAAAGTCATAAACAAGGGAATAAATCAGGGATTATGCACATAAATTTTGACAGAGCGAATCAGCAAATCAAAATTCAAAGTAATACTGATTTAAGGGAGGAAAATATAGGTTTCCACAAATAAATTAATAGGCTAAATAAATTTCACAAACACATAAAAATTAGCTGAAGAATCGACTCAGAAACCCTAATAGAGATGAACTAGGGTAAAAATCACAAGGCACTGAATTAGACTAAGGGAAAATCGTGTAAGTCAAAGCACAGAATGAAACAATTCAACAAGTAACACGACAATACTCAGAATCGAATCAAAGTATCAGAAAATTAGGGTTTTCACATAAATCGACTAGGCTTAGGCAGCCTTAGCATAAATCGGTCAAAAGCACATTAAGAATAAACGATTAAACATTCAAAAATCAGAAAACCTTTGAGAAGATGACTTAGGGTAAACCCTAGTTTAGGAAAAATGGGAAATCATTTGAAAAACCAGAAAACTTTTAAGGAAAACATGTGAAATATGTTCAATCCGTCTCAGATCTGTACAGATTTGAGAAGATCGGAGACCAAAGTTAGGTTTTTAGAAAGTACAACAGAGACGAGAACATGTGCTTAGGAATACATGGATTTGTAACGAAAATAAGAAGATTCTTACTCAATGGTCGAGCAAAATGGCCTGAAACAAGCAAGAAAACCCAAAGGTGTAGAACAGACTTGCCTAGGTCCCTTGAAATCTCCTCAAGGATCTAGGAGACATAGATACCATAGCACATAGGAGGCCATTAGAGGCCTTAGATGATGAACAAACACCATGGAACAACAGTGTAAGGTGGTGACAGCGGGGGGAAATTAGGGTTATGCTAGAAAGCGTTTGAGAGAGAAAGGGAAGGGTGACAGNGGAAGGGGGAAGAGTGTACATTATTAGGGTTAGGGGGTGTAGGTAGTTTAATTATGGTAAGAATGTTCTAGGCCGTTGATAACAAATAACCAACGACCAGGATTAATCAAGAGTTGGGTCGGGTAGGTGAGGGAATTGGGCCTGGGTTTATTGGGCTGGTTTTAAGGGGTATTGGGATGGTTGATTTAGGCTAAAATTGAAATTAAAAGAGGCTGTTTGTTAAATACCCCAAATAAATAAATTAAAAATACTTTGTAAAATAATTACTACTTTATAGAAATTGAATTTCATGCATGGAATTTTTTAAAAAAATGCTTATTTAGAATTTAAAAATATAAAGGGCTAATTTCTGGTGGAAAAATAATGCAAAATTGTATGCATGTGCTATAATTACAAAGTTATTGCAATTGTAGCCAAAAAGTGCCAATTTGGCTATTTATAGAATAATTGGACTTAATAAGACCATAAATAGTAAATTAAACCAAGAAATATTCTTGAAATCATTTGTGATGCAATTTTATGATTATTTATTAGAAATAAAATACTGGGCAAATTAATAAAAGTATGAAAAATTATGGAAAAATACCAATTGATGCTAATTAATGATTTTGAAGACATATATGCAATTAAAAAATTATTTTGGTAAAAATTGGGTATCAACAATCCCAGATGAAGTCTATAACTTCTTTTTCTCTGAATTTCTCACAGGCCTGTGCTTCAACCTATTTGGAGAAATAGTCAGTCGTAAACAAAATGAATTTAGCTTTACCTGGGGCCGATGGCAGAGGGGCGACGATATCCATCTCCAATTTCATAAATGGACATGGGGATATGACCGAATAAACTGGGTCATTGGCGCATACCTCTGGCACTTATCACATTTTCGAACAAACTCCTTAGTGTCCTTTTCCATACTATCTTAATAGTATTCTTCTGTGATGATTTTGTGAACTAGTGATTCCATAGAGGAGTGGTTCCCACAAGTACCTTCATGGAATTATCGTAGACCTTAATCGGTGTCCCCTGGTCACAAACATACTGCTAATGGTCCATCAAACGTCCTTCTGTATAATGTTCCATCTTCAGCCAATATGAATCGAGCAACTTTTGTTCGTAGGTCCCTCGATTATTTAGGGTCCAATGGGAGCTTCCTGTTTTTCAAGTATTCGATATATTGATTCCTCCAATCGCAAGTTAATCTTGTGGAGTTTATCTCCGCGTGACCTTCTTCGATCACGGATCTTGAGAGTTAAACGACGGTCCTCGAGATGATTTTGTCCTCCTCGACTGATGACCCCAAATTTGCAAGAGCATCGGCTTAATTATTCTGCTCTCGAGGTACGTGCTGCAAGGTCTATTCTTTAAAACGGTGAAAAGTCACCTGAAACTTATCCAAATACCTTTGCATTCTATCCTCTCGAACCTCGAAAGTTTTGCTTACTTGGTTTACTACCAGCAAGGAGTCGCATTTGGCTTCAATGATTTCCAGTCCCAAGCTTTTAGCTCGTTCGAGACCTGCAATCATGGCCTCGCACTCGGCCTCATTGTTAGTCAACTGATGCGTGGCTAGAATTCATGATTTTAAGCATTATATACCTTGCATTTTATGTGTTTTAATGATAAAATACACGTCGTATGTGCCTAATAGGGTTTATTTTATGTGTAGGTGAATTGGAAATGGAAACGGGGCTAAACGGATGCAAATACGTCGAAAAATATGCGAAAGGGGACACCCGGGCGATAGCCGGGCGACAGAGCCAAACAGCCTGGCCCAGCCTGGCCTTAGCCAGGCGTTAGAGCCCTAACGCCAGGGGGTGCCTGGCGTTAGCTAGGCGTTAGAGCCCAAACACCAGGGGCTGCCTGGCCTTAGCCAGGCGTTTGGGCTGAAACGCCAGGGTCCCCAGTCGGCCAG